>VIAB01000826.1:143546-156323 GCA_009801035.1 Oophaga pumilio | reverse complement strand
CCAGGACTCCAGCGCTGCAAGGCTGCAGTGCTATCCACTGAGAGCTGTCGTCAATAGAACGGCGAGAATGTCTAATAACCGATAAATTGCCGAGTTGTTTTTTTACAAGCACTTTGAAATTTTACCTATTTATGATGATGAGACAACCCCTTTACTGACAGTAGGGTGGAGAAAAAGCCTCATCCTCCTGGTTCGGATGTTCATGTACTTTTGCGCTAGGATTGTAAAGATTGTGAATAAGGGAAATGAAAAGACCCACTCAACCTTTTTTGGTACAGTTCCATAGAAAGTGATGCTGGAGATTCATAAATAAATCTACCCCAATATCTACAGACATGGAGATGGTGATACAACAGGGCAGTGTCTGCGCTGACTGGTTTGGCAAAGGTGACAAAGACAGTTTTGAGCAGCTGTTCTAAATGGCAAGCTATTATCGATAAGAACTTTGTCCGCCATCCAGTTAGGCTCTGCAGGGCAACCGATCTTCACTTTTCTTCCCGGACACCATCCTGGCATACATTTTGGGGTCGGGTAAGAGCCAAGTTTGGTAACAAATGACTTCTGAACCTGGACAATAAAGAAATGAGACAGAAGAATCGACGCCTTCAAAATGTGGTGCTGGAGAAGGATATTCTCAATACCCTGGATGACAAGAAGAACAAACATATCAATTTTGGAACAAATCAAGAAAAATATTTAGAATTGAGAGTCAGTCCTCAGTGGTTGATACCTTTTAATTGCTAACTGAAAAGATGGTAACAAATTGCAAGCTTTCAAGACTACTCAAGGTCTCTTCATCAGGCTTGACTCAATTTGTTACCATCTTTTCAGTTAGCCAGTGGTATCAACCACTGAGGACTCTCAATTCTAAATATTTTTCTATCTACTGGCTAACACGGTACAAAGATAAACATCTTTCCTGGAACAAATCAAGTCAGACATGTCACTTGGAAGCAAGGGTCATCAACGACATGCCTACTTTGGACACATCATACGAAGAGAGCAATCACTGGAGAAGAATATGATGGTCGGAAGAACAGAAGGAACAAGGCAAAGAGGAAGACCAGCAACCTTATGGCTTGATGCTATCAAGATAACGGTGGAAAAGACCTCGGTGGACCTATCTAGGTTTGGATAAGATCCATCTTCCTACAGAGCGTACATCCATCAAGTTACCATGGCTGGGGATCGAGTCGGTGACTGCTTAAGAAAAAAAGTAAGCACCAGGATGTTGAAAATATGGATGTTAAGCACAGAAGTGAAAATCGTCTAGCACTGAGGACAAGCGTGGATGCCAGACCAGGGTAACACAAATCTAATTGCTCTTCTCCCCTACTAGATGTGAATACTTCTCCGTCCAATTATGACAAGAGCATTCTTACCCTACTAGAAAAAGTTGTAAATATCTCTCCCGCTCCTTATAGCAGAAAGAGCAGCTCTGGAGCACAAACTGCTGCTCAAACAAGCAAAATATTAAACAATCACTGGCACGTGTAAATCATAGCAATAGAGTAGTTGCTTTTTTCTGTGGATACAATATAGAAATGTGATAATGTGAAAACATTTCTAGCTCAAAACAGATTTTCCTAGTCTAAAAGAGACGTTAAGGCGCAGACGCTAGAACAATAGATAACATGTTCAGCGTTTCTGTCACTTTCATTTATTTTTTTCTAATTCTTTTGTTCCCCCACATCCACCCCCTCCTTGTATGCGCCTGCTGCCTTTCCTTCACTCCCAACTAAGTGGGTCCCATACGGGGCATGTCGAATTCATTATGGAGCTGTGCTTTAGAATTAGAGTGTTATGTTATACATCATGTTGTCATCTCCAGCTAATAGGATTCAGCCGGGCCTCTGCCTGTCTCCCAAGAGAGCGCAGATACAACAGGCAACTGTGCCGTGCATGATGTCTAGGTGGGTAGGTTAAAAGATCAAACACCAAGATTTTTGAAGCCTGTGACATCTTGGGATTTAATCAGTCACAAAAAATATACTGCTTTCAATTTATTTCTCAGCATTGTCCGCAGTTAATCCCTTTGTAGCAATGAGCTATCGGCTTTGTCTTCTTTCGGGTGGGTACTTGTTATACAGCTTTGGGGATAGCATGTAAAAGGGCAGCTGGCATATACACTATATGGACAAGAGTGGACTAAATTATTGAATTCAACTTTTTCACCCTATCCCATTGATTCTGTAACATCCGGCCCCATTGTCCCCAAGTATATACTATCTATCCCCGTTGTCCCCCAGTATTTACCATCCAGCCCCATTGTCCCACAGTATTTACCATCTAGCCCCAATATCCCCAGTATTTACCATCCAGACCCATTGTCCCCCAGTATTTACCATCCAGCCCCATTGTCCCCCAGTATTTACCATCTGGCCTCGTTGCTCCCCAGTATAAAACATCCGGTCTCATTGCCCCCAGTGTATAACATCCGTCCCCATTACTTCCAGTGTATAATATCCAACCCCATTGCCCCATTGCATAACATCCATCCCCATTGTACCCCTCGGTGATTAACATCCGGACCCATTACTCCGATTGTACAATGTCTGGCCCCATCACCCTCAGTCTATAACATTTAGCCTGATTGCTCCCTGGTGTATAACATCCGGCCCCATTGACCCTGGGTGTTTAACATCTGGGCCTATTGCCTTCACTGTATAAAATTCGCCCCCTTTTCAAATCGGTTGGGGGAGGATATGTAGAACCCAGCTGCAGCCACTTTAAATTGATGGAGCTATGCTGTGCAGCTCCGCAACTGAACACTTCCGACCACCACTGGCATTGGGAATAGCTGATTTGGGGGACACGCCATGTGTCATGCCCCCACTGATCAGATATTGATGACTTATCCTAAGGATAGAAAAAAAATATAAAAGTCCCCGACAACCCCTTTAACACTGAATCCAATGTCCAAACTGTATGCTGTTTGCTCCTGAACCCCCTCTAGTGGGAGCTGCATGGAACAAGAATTAGATCTTTTACATGCTTGTCTATGCAGAGGATTTGGAGTTTTATATTAGGTCAACCAAGTTCAAAATGCTATAAAAAAAACTGTAAAAAAAATTATTAAAGAAGAATTCTGTCATTATTTGGATAAAAAAGTAGCCTTCAAGGGTAGAAATTTATTTTAAAGGGGTATTCCCATCTGATGAGGATAGCCAACCTCAGCGGTGTGCATGACTTTATATGTTCATTGCTATAAACTTATAGTGAAGCAACATGGTGCATGTCCAAATGACTGGCTGCAGCCTCATGGCCATAAGGGAACCAGGGAAGAACAGAGCACAATTACTACATATCCAGTGGAAAGGACATCTCATCTATGTAGGAGCGCACAGCTCCCCAGCCTCCTGGCTCCCTGCTTGCCATGGGGTGATGTATTCCTGGTTTATCCACCGCTTACCCAAATTGTGCCCTCTGAAATCAGAGCGCATTAAAACTGGCCAGACACAACGATCCGGGTAGCTTCAGAGCAGCGCTTACAAACTCTACAGTAAAAAGTTTGCCTAGGAGACCGGCCACCTCTGATAGACTTCAGCGGTGGTCTATAATCTTAGCCCTTGAGCAGTAAACTATAGAATTATAAATCCCTCTGTTCTTTAGAATGGAGAGGATATTAAATTACAAGTAAACTGCAAAGTTGTTTGATTTACAAGCCCTTTTAGCCATTTACGATGAGACAACCCCTTTAACGCATGCGTCAGTTCGCTTAGCTGTACCTTCCAGACAGAATATTGTGAGCCAGAACAGATAGTTCTTATTATATGAGCGTCGTCTGCTGGCGTGGACTGTGATCTGCCATTGGGTGGACAGATGACGCTTTTACCGTAGAGATAACAGGTGATCACTCGTAGCCAGATCAGTTGATCTTGAGGCTAGCATCTATTTAGTAAGGGATTCTCTTGCCTTTAAAGATGGGCAGAATCACCTTTAAGTTATACAGTATCTGCACTGATCACAATGTAGTAAAGTGGAGCTAGACTAATGTGTCTTCCCTTTAGATTGGATAGAGCAGGTTATAAGCACCATTGGCCATCCTTTGCCCGTGGAGTGAGGGAGACAGGCGCAATGTCACATTACAGCTGTGTCTAATGGGTAACATTGGAGCAGCTGTTCCCAGTATCAGTGAGATTTTAATTGGGTCTTATCCTACATTATCAAAGTGCAGGAAGCCATCTCGCGAGGATAGCACCATGATGTAGGAAGGATGGTATGTTCTGGGAATAGTGCGGATAATTCGGTGCAGTACAGACAATATCGGTTGTGACCGTTTCATCATCTTTTTACGTTCTATCTTTTTTTTTTTAATGTATTGTTTTAGCAAATGCACAGTGGCTGTCAGTAGGGGGCGATTGCTGAGCCACAACATTATAGGGGTTGTGCAGAACTTTCATACATAGGATAGCGCATCAATACTGGGGTTCCTCACTAATGGGCTCCTGCGGTACCAGACAATCGGATATTGGCGAGGAAAGGATATCACTATCCATGCCTAGGCCATGCTACCTACACAGATACTTTTTGCAGTTGCTTTCTGCAATCGTGGATAGAGTGGGGATTTGGACACGAGACTCAGAATATCTCTATAAGATATTTCAACATTGGACCTTCTGCCAGTGGACTCGAAATGCCCTTACAGGATATTCCATTTATAGGACACCAGAAAAGACATTACTTTGAGCTCCTAAGCCTCAAAAGAAAATCTACAAGAGCCCCCTCAACTATCACCACATTGGCCAAAAAGGACGTTGTGGGTTCTTTCTGTCTCAAGAGACTTGGTGCGACTGAAACCCCCGGCACCCACCTTAGACACCTTAGACATCTCCAGACAACCTGTGCAACATGTACAGAATGTATGTATTAGAGATGGTGCAAATAGTTTTGCATGACTTGGTTTTTACTAGGTCGTCCTTGTCCAGATCCAATAACAATTAAGACTTTAAGGGTTTTTTTTTTCTAAAGGGTTATATATTTTGGACAACCCTTGCTAATGAGCAGAAGGCATGTGTTCTGCTTTTGATATCTGTTGTAAAAGAGATGTTTATTAATACCCCCCTTAGGCAGTGATGCAGGTAAAAAAATGGATTTATTTATTTGCAATAATTTAAATAATAAAATGGAAAATCATCGTCCCCAGTATGACAAACAGTATGGCCACTCCAGTGGCTGTCAGTAGGGGGCGATTGCTGAGCCACAACATTATAGGGGTTGTGCAGAACTTTCATACATAGGATAGCGCATCAATACTGGGGTTCCTCACTAATGGGCTCCTGCGGTACCAGACAATCGGATATTGGCGAGGAAAGGATATCACTATCCATGCCTAGGCCATGCTACCTACACAGATACTTTTTGCAGTTGCTTTCTGCAATCGTGGATAGAGTGGGGATTTGGACACGAGACTCAGAATATCTCTATAAGATATTTCAACATTGGACCTTCTGCCAGTGGACTCGAAATGCCCTTACAGGATATTCCATTTATAGGACACCAGAAAAGACATTACTTTGAGCTCCTAAGCCTCAAAAGAAAATCTACAAGAGCCCCCTCAACTATCACCACATTGGCCAAAAAGGACGTTGTGGGTTCTTTCTGTCTCAAGAGACTTGGTGCGACTGAAACCCCCGGCACCCACCTTAGACACCTTAGACATCTCCAGACAACCTGTGCAACATGTACAGAATGTATGTATTAGAGATGGTGCAAATAGTTTTGCATGACTTGGTTCGTCAGCCATGATAGTGGTCTTTGACCACTGGACAGGAGCAAGAGAACCGTCTCTTACCTGATGTCCATGGCTCTTTTCATTATCCAGCTCGGCATGACGTCACTCTGCACCTAGCAATTAGGTGTTTCATGCTTTTCGGTTCAGCAATGATGTAAGCGCGAATTAGGCAATAGACGTGTTGATTTATTTTAGGGCTGCATGTGTAATATCTGGAATATGTGTTATACTCGCTCTCCTTGTGCACAAGGGTAAAATCATTATAAGTTCGCTGCTTGTTATCTTCTCGCAAGCAAGTGAAAACTTTCCTGGGTGCAGCTGTCAGTAACGTGGAATGACCTTACAGGCTGTCTCTTAACTCCCGCTTCACCTAGGGAACAGTCTCTTAATGAGCTTAATGACGCTCTATCCATAGGACTGAGCCGCTAATAACCTCTCCTGGGCCGATTAACCCCTTCTAGTTATCAGGAATGCCAAACAGATGGACCAGAGCTGAAATTGTCATGCATTGGGAGAGCATTTTCTACAAATTTAGCTGCAGATGCATCTTGTCCTTTCAATAGACATCACTGGCTAAAAGAAAAGACCTCCGCTTTCTTTCTATATCATAAAGGGATATCATATCGCTTGGGTATGACATCACTTGATCGCTGGAGTTCTAAACTCTGGGACTTCCAGCGATTATCAAAATAAAGGGGTCACTGTCCTTAAATAGTGTTGCATCTTTTTGACTGTTCTCCTGCACAGTGGCCCCCATTTATAATCTGCTCAAGTATTTTGCAGCATTACCTCATGCAAGTGATTGGTGCTGGCTGCCGTACCCTTAACTGCTGTGTGATGGCACTGTGAAGGGAGAAATTAGAAGAGGGTGCAGCACTATGCCAGTACTACATCCCATTCATTATCAGGATTGGTGGTGCACTCAGTAGGTTGTAGAGCGGCTGACACCATGTATCTGCTCTGTAATCTCAGGAGCATCATTCTGGAGTAGCAGAGATTATTATCTGGGAAGTAAAGAATTTCATTTTCCAATTATTCCTGTTACACCTTAGATAGCTGTTGGTCAACTGCTTTCTCTCCCGACTCCTCCATAGGCAGCAACGCACTGCTTGGCAGACTTCTGTGACAGTGACTTATTCCAATGGCCGGATTCTTCTCTCTCCAAACATCATCTATCCTTCTTTTTCTTTTTTAGCTTCCACTAAGCTAAAAAAAATCATCTTTAAAAACACTTTTAAAATCATCCACATTCAGTTATGTAGGAAATTCACTTTGCTGTTCCTAAGAGTTTCAGTTTTTTCAGTGTTTTTTTCTTCTGAAGAGCATAGTTAAAAAAAAAATAGTGCATGTCACTTTTCTGAATTGGATCCTGATGGAATCTGCTCCAAAGGAATCATTGTCTAATCAAAAGGCTTCAAAAACTCTTCTAAACTTTTTAAAAGAAAAACTTGCCCCCAAAAAAGAATGTTTCCATTTGAAAAACTTGCAGTTTCGGAATACTGCAAGAAACTCAGTGTGAATATAGCCCAAGGTTACCCAGTAGCTTCAGTAGTAGTCTTGGGGCATTCCAATAAGAAGCAGTCTCCTATTTAAGGGATAGGGTCCGACCACTGAGACTCCCACCGATTCCTAGAGCGGAGTAGAGCTGTGGTCGAATATGAAATCTGCTGCTCGGTTCATTCTCTGAGAGACTGTTAGATAGCCGAGCACTGTACTTGGCTAACTCTGGCCATCCTATAGAGCATGAATCAACAGGCATTGGCATGCTCCAGCATCATTTTTTCTGTTCTGGCGATTAGTGGTCGGACCCCCTTGGATAGATGATAACTTCAAATTCAGCTTATTGCATTGGTAAATTCACCTCTGCATCATCTGTTCTCTCACATCCCAGTCTGGAGCTTTAAATTACAGACCACAATAGTTATTTATATTCTGGAAAACCCGCTAAGTCGTTTCTCTCTTTGTATAAAATGCCACTGGCAAATGTTAAAAGGAGACGGCAGGCCAAGGCGTGTTTATTCACTGCTCCACTTCTCTTATTTATGCCTGCCAGATTCAACAATAAAAATAATTGTAATTTGTGCTAAAATACAGTTATTGGATTATTTTTGCAAGGAAATGAATTGGATGATGGGGGTCATGGACTTCTGCAACAGAGGGTGGGGGGAAAGGTTGTTGGGTGCACTCATGCCAATGATTCCAACGTAGAATGAATTCTAGGTAGTGGAGCGGCTAACACCATGTATCTGCTCTGTTACCTCTGGAGCATCATACTTACCCGCCGAGAACGTCCTGTAGTCCTCCGGACTAACCAATCACTGGCCTCACTTTTGATGCAAACTGATTAATGAGATCAGTGATTGACTGCATCAGTCACATAGGTAGACGGCATGTGAAAGAGACTGGCGTGAGCTACTAAGGTGGAAGCACTGGAGTAGCAAGGATTATTACCCGGAAGTAATGGATGTTTTATTTGCCAATTATTCCTTTTACACCTTAGCTGTTGATCAACAGCTTTCTCTCCCGATTCTTCCATAGACACCAACGCACTGCTTGGAAGACTTCTCTGACAGTGACTTATTCCAATGGCCGCGAATCCTTCTCCCTCCAAACATCATCTGTCTGGGCAACATATCGATGGTTAGCTAATACCGCTGAAATTGGCTGGTTCAGCTGACATGAATTTTAACTACAAGGAACTCCTTATTTTAATTACTGTTGCTCACGTCAATATTTTGCATATCTCCTGCATGTCTGACTTCTCTCGCCCAGTTTGATCAGCTGGGATCATTAGGGAAAATCTTTACTAGACTTGAATTTTCCCCTGCAGAGTCCACAGCTGGTGAAATGTAGAAATGTCCACAGACCATTGAGCTGAATATTTGTAATGTAGGGACACACCTGTCTGCCAGACTGATCCTAAAGCCCTCCACACCTTTCAGATTGTTTGGTCGGCAGCCGTACCATGCCAAAAACAATAGAATCCACAGTTCGAAATGAAACATGATGGATTCCTATCTCCCCCGACTTTATCTGTTAGGGGACGGTTGGGTTGGGAGGTCCCCATACACATTAAACTGTTCAGATGAAGTTACAGTAAAGATGTATATCTTTGTACCGTGTTAGCCAGTAGATAGAAAAATATTTAGACTTGAGAGTCCTCAGTGGTTGATACCTTTTAATGGCTAACTGAAAAGATGGTAACAAATTGCAAGCTTTCGAGACTACTCAGGTCTCTTCATCAGGCAAAGATCAGAGGGCAATAAAACTTTCACACTCCTTATCTATGAACTAGTCCAATATTTATTGCCAAAACTGTTCATCCCTCTCCCATAATGACAGTTCTGCTTCACGTCACTTGTCTCAACTATTGCATTTTTTCTGTGCTGTGTTGTGTATAAATATGTGATTCTTCAGATTTTGCATTAGTCTTTGCCTGATGAAGAGACCTGAGTAGTCTCCAAAGCTTGCAATTTGTTACCATCTTTTCAGTTAGCCATTAAAAGGTATCAACCACTGAGGACTCTCAACTCTAAATATTTTTCAGATGAAGTTAGTCTTTTTATATATGGGGAGCTTTAGTAGAAGACCCTCCTCTATGACGAACATACACCTCAATGGACATTTGGACAGGGGTTGTCCTGGTTCTTCTGTTGAAGGCTGAATACACAAATGATGTAGATGATAAACCAATTCTAGAATGGTTTTTTTTATCAGTCCTTGTTTTTATGCTAGCATCTCATATCACTCTGGACACTGTCAAACAGATGGTGATAATGCTGAGCCTATCTCACTTGGGAAACGGCTAGTTACGTCCCCCGATTTATCCATTCTCTGAAAGGATATAACAATGCAATTCAAGTGGTTTTATGCTAGTTGAAATGCAGACTGCGGTCAGCAGATAAATGCACCAATGACCCCAGATAGAAAATGAAGTATAAAATGTGGAAATGATAAAAGTTCTGTTGTTCTTTGCTGCTTGATGACATGCCGGCATTGTGAGATGAGACCGGAAACGGGTAGACATTGTTACACACAGTATACCACCCTCTGTCCGGTCATTGGAAGTGAATTGTGCTAGACATAAAAGATTATGCTGGCAGGATGACTCATCGCTCCATAACAAAGAACCACATCTCACACCTTCAGTTTTATGCCATTTGGAGCTAAATTAAGAAATTCTATTTTTACATTAACTCATGTTGGTCCTTTGATGTAGAAAATTGGGTATTCGTTTTCATTATTTCAGATGGTAGAAGATGTAACAGTGCGTCATACTGAACTTACAAACCCTCTGATTTTCTTTTTCTTTTTTTTTATTAACCATGGATTAGGGTATTAGAGCAGGATTTACGTTGTTAAAAGTTAGCAAAATGGAAGCTCAAAGCAGTGTGCCAAAATAGGAATTGTGTGCACGGGCCAAGAGTTTGTTTTTTTTGGTGACGGTTCTCACTTTTCTTACATGGTCACAATTCAACAATTTTTGCAGGAATTAACAGTACAAGTGAATATGAGAAACTGTAAGATAGAGAAATCTGATTCTTTCTCCGCTCATGAGGAACTTCTCCTTCTAGATCTTTAACTCTGTACTCATTCTGAAAAACTGCTTTGATTTTTTCTTGGCTCAATAAGATGGATTGTCAGCAACTTAATAGTGATCAGATTACAGTTGCAAGTGTTTGTCTCACCCAAGTGCTGGATTCACAGCTACACTTCTTCAGTGCTGGATTCACAGCTATACTGCTTCAGTGCTGGATTCACAGTACCACTGGTTTGTGCTGATGTGCAATGTCCTCAATGTTGCTGCTTCTGACCATGTGTTACATAGAGACAGAAGTGCAGGAATGCCTCATGTCTGTGTGTGCTTGTGCATTCACTTGCTAAATCTGCTGTGTCTTGGAGACAATTCCACTTCTTTCACTGATGTTAGTGCTTTTTGGAGGTTGTCAAAGTGATGGCTATCTATCATGTGGGTTTATTGGCATACTATGGGGTATTACTTTATAGAACTGAGTAGCCATTGAGGAATAGGGAGCACAGATGTAACCCAAACCCTAGATGTTGTTTGTCTATCCTGCGCTTTTTAACTGAAACCACAATGCAGGAGTGAAGTTCAAAGTCCTATTTTGGAGCTGTATCTGAGAAATTCTTGCATTTCTGATTTTTTGAGAAAATTGCTACAAAAAAGTTGGTGGAAGTAACAGTGGGTTGCACTAAATACAGCAGCCACCATGCAGCAGTGTTTGGCGCCGTACATGTAAGCCCTTTATTAGGAAGGTCTTCCTTTAATTAGTATCTGGCCAATATTTCTTGAGCAAGCAATAGAAAAAGTGGAGGGATAAGCAGAGGCAGTATAAATGCCAATGCTAGTTTTTGCAAAAAAAAAAAAAGAAAACAACAATCCAGCCTACATAACCCCTCCAGATGGAAAAAAGCAAATTGGCAGGTTTAAGGAGCAGAACATTGAGCAGCAACAAAAAACAACTTTTACTTGTGCAAATCACGTTTTCTTTTATAATTTTCTTAACTCATTGTAATGTTTTAGCTTTCTACTCCGTATTTAATTTTTAAGGGTTCTGCTCCATACAGAAGCATGTATAGTATTAAAGGGAATCTGTCATCAGGATTTTGATAACTAATCTGAGAGCAGCATGATGTGGAGACAAATACCATGATTGTGTGTGTCACTTACTGGACTGCTTGCTGTAGTTTTGATACAATCACTGTTTTATCAGGAGACGATCACTTGAGGACTAGTAAACCTGCTGACAGGTAGTCCAGCCATGCTCCCATCTCTGATTGGCAGCTTTCTGCCTATGCACAGTATATTCAGAAAGACACCAGTCAGTGCGTGGTTATACAGTGCACAGCATTCAGAGAACTGCAGTAGATATTTATCAAAACTACAGCAGGCAGCCCAATAAGTAATATATCGCTGGAATTATGGTCTCTGCCTCTACATTATGCTGATCTCAGGGATTTCAAAGAGAGATTCCCTTTAACCATCCAGGGATCTAGCAGCAGGGTTCGCACTCCAGGTCTGTGGCTGTGATGTTTATCATCATCATCAACAGCAGCAGAAGCCTATTGGACACCTATATGTGCATATATACATTTACAGTATACCTAATGTGAGACAGTGAAGGGGTGCGTACTGGACGGGGTGTACATCTTGCCCAGGTTTCTTAGCTGGGTGGCATAAGGAATGTAGGAGTGAAGGTAGGATGGCAGTACGACGTTCACTCCACTCCCCATCCAGTACAGGTTTGCAGCTCAACCCTGAGTGCACTCAGCTGTCTAATTAAGCAGCCAGAAATAGGTGGTAGAGTTACATAGACTGGGCTCTCAGTCTGAATCTGGCTTCAGACGCTGCTGGAGTCTCCTGGAAGCCAAGCTCTGGTAATTATAGATCTGTGTTGTTGTGGCCAGGCTGTTAGAGCCTAGACCACGGTAGTGAGGGAACTAACTGTGTCTAGCTAGCAGCCTGCCAGGCTTAGGACTTTGTTTTATGATTTGGTTTATGTTTGTTGCTGTGGACTTTAATAAAAACTGGTTGGCGCCAGTTTACACCAGTACTGCTGTCTGTGCTTGGACTCTTTATGCCACTCCATCTACCCGAGACGGCGATCCCAGAGCTATACCCCCCTAAACTGTCTACAATTGGTGGAGAATGTGGGCAATACAGTGGCTAAAACAGCAGCAAAGAAACAGAGACAGTAGCCCTAATAGTGTCTGCACAGCAAAGCTGAACTGGCTGTGGTAAAGACTTTGGAGTGTGCATGTCCTGGGTAAAGGCTGCCGTAGCCAGGACAGACAAGTCTGACAGCATGGAGGAGCTGATTAAACATATGGCGCGAGCTAGTGTGCAACAGCAGGAGACTGACCCGATTATTAATGGAGCAGGTTGCAGCACTACGCCAGGCTCTCAGCACCTCGTCCCAGAGTGATGACGCAAGGTCACCTGCGTTGTCCGCGGTAAAGAAGACGGTTAAACAGACTCTGCAGAAGATGATGCCTCATGATGATGTGGAGGCATATCTCGC
>VIAB01000826.1:117871-128872 GCA_009801035.1 Oophaga pumilio | reverse complement strand
CTCCCCTTGTGCAGCAGCGGGAAATCGAACCCTAACACATATAGGCCAGGGTTAAGCCCTAGCACTGCAGGTCAGGATTATGTGCTCTTGTATAGCTATGACTACAACCAGGCCATGTGTTCACTGGTCAGTCAGATGGGAGAAGCTGAGCAAAATGGATTTGTGTTGGAGCTGCAGAGAGACAAGCCAGAATCTCTCTGAAAAGAGACTGCACAGGCCGTGTGCATCAAACTGCAAGTATCACTGGTTGCTATGGACAATAGCCATTGTGTTAGACTGAACTGGGACTAGCTCAGCCGTGTCTGATTAACCAGGGTCTGTATTGTGTAGTTAGTGTTTGGACAAGGCTAAGGATTTTATGTTTATGGTTTTGTTTTGGTGCTGTGCAACCTGTGGAAATAAACACTATTCTTTGTTTGATGGAAAAGTACCCTGTGGCTTTGCATTCTAAAGGCACTGTCACACTTAGCGATTGCATCAGCGATCACAACAACGACACGACCTGGCGAGATCGCTGGTGCGATCGCTATATGTGATCGCTAGTTAGATTCCAAACACAAAGATCTCATCAGAGATCAGCGATCTGTATAACGACCTCTGCGGTCGTTGGGAAAACCTAGTCCTGCCTGCGACGCTGGTAAAGTCGTTCATAAAGGGTGTTACACTCAGCGATTCAGGCTCACCAGCGGGACTCCAACGACCAAAAAACGGCTCAGAACGTTCATAAGCGATCAGCGACATCTCAGCAGGGGCCACATCGCTGCTACATGTCACAAACAGCGGCGTCGCTAACGAGAGCGCTACTGCGTCATAAAATCAGTGACGCATTAGCGATCTCGTTAGCAATCTCGCTTAGTGTGACAATACCTTAAGCGTTTAACCAAGATTGTGAACCTCTACAAGGGACACACTATGCAAATGGAAGGATACATTTATATCTGTGGAGAGATACTTTTCTGTATGCAGAGGGGTTAGATCAATGTACATGGACCTATATATTTATGAATTTGGAGAAATCCATTTATATACATGTATGTAGGTGTATTGATTCATTTGTGTTTATGGAGAGATACATTTACATACTGTATATTGCTTTCCTTCAACACAATTCTGTTTTATGTCTCTGGATACGAGCAGCGACCTCAGCTAGTACAAGGTCGTACTGAAGATACCCATTAATGAGTGACAGGGAGGGTAATCACCTTTGTGCTATCACTCAACCGATGTTGATGGCTAATGTCCGAGTTGTTGAATACGGCATCCATAGAAGTGCAAGAGTTCCTGCAAGAACTGGATAATGCCATGCAGTAGTAAGCTAAACGAGTTTGCTACATATTAATGAAGCATCAGTGTTCTCCGGTCATAGATGTCATTGTGCATTCTCAGAGATACATACTTGTAAAAAGATGATTTTCCTCGTTGGGATGAGTTGACCAGCTGAGCACCATTTTTCCATTAAAATAACAATCGAGTTGAGCGAATAAGCCGAATGCTTCATGTTTGGCTGAGTGCTGCAATCTGTATTCTAGGTATAAAATCGCATCTTTGGGAAGTCTCGGTACCATAATTGAAAATCTGATGTATGTCTGCACAGCTAAATTGTTTGTAATTAAGCAGCGGCTGAATGGTCTTTAAGTTAGAATTAGCGATACGGGACAGGCAGTCTGGTGAGTGCAGCAGGAGAAACATTTCTGTAACAGAATTACCTATTGTTGTTTTGTGTTATTACATCAAACATTCATATGTTTTATTTCCTTCTGTAAAGGGTAATTCCATAAGCATTTATGGTAATTTGTAATAAGAAAATACAGATTTACTTTGATAGCCATGTACAGATGTGTCCACTCTTACCTTTCACCAAATTTTGCAATACAAATTCAATACAATACCGCGACATGCTTGAAAAACTCCCGACAGACTGCATTTCACACCACAGCCACTGGGTAGCCATGTATAGACATACAAACCGTAAACATCTCACAATAGTGTAACGCAAAATTAAGGTTTTTTTTCTCACGGATGGTCGTCTTGAGCCAGTCATCTCTGACTATGTTGATTCAAAGGACAGGTTGGGCGATCGTCCTTATGTCTTACCTAGGCATGTGGCTGTTATAAAAAGATGTTCCGTACTTGAGATTCCTCTCCATGAGCAAGAGCAGAAACACTCATAAAGGACCTCTTTTGGAAGATCCAGCTCATCAATCTGCGATGGCCACTTTGTAAGATGATAAATGTCTGGTCAGCTTAATGTCCACCTATGGGGAATTTCCCCCCAAAGTATATCTACGGTACACTTTAATTTCATCCTTAATATGTGAAATGCCCTGCAGGTCAGTGTGTGTCCAGGTCTTCAGAACCCCACATGATTTCTTAAAAAGATTTGGATCTAAGGGGTAACGTTTCTCCTTGAGGAGCATGACAATCCAGGCCTGGCATGTCAGTGAGGAGACTTATATGCCATGCATTCTCCTCTGGGAAATTAAATTTGCAAATTGCCTCGTCAGAGAGGAAGAGGACTAGAACTCTAGTGCTTCATATAGGTTGCACTAGAGTTATAGTCTTCTTCCTCTCTGAAGTGACAATTTACATACTTAAAAGATTTGCAATGGCAGGAAGCAACATCGTGAGTAGTACATATATGGCACATCTTTTGAGAGAATGATGGAAGTTTCTGAACCTGGTCCTCCCCCCAATTTGCAGAACATTTCAGCAGCTATTACATATGAAAAAATAAAGATTAAAGTGTATCTTAAACATGTTTAAATGCTAACTAGCTGATAGCAACTTATCACACAGATAAATATTTTTTTCATTTTTCTATCTTTCATAAAAATGTATACTACTTTGTTTTAATGCGGCTTCTTGTGGCTGATATTACCAGTGTAGAGGACAACAGTTCACAGTATTCCTGACCGCTTTTATTCACAGCTGTCCAAATGCTCCTCTGCTTCAAGGATTAAGATAGTGCTGTAATTACTGGTCTCCTGTAAGATAGTGCTGTGATTGCTGGTCTCCTGTAAGATAGTGCTGTGATTCCTGGTCTCCTGTAAGATAGTGCTATGTTTCCTGGTCTCCTGTAAGATAGTGCTGTGTTTCCTGGACTCCTGTAAGCTAGTACTGTGATTTCTAGTCTCCTGTAAGATAGTGCTGTGATTCCTGGTCTCCTGTAAGATAGTGCTGTGATTGCTGGTCTCCTGTAAGATAGTGCTGTGATTCCTGGTCTCCTGTAAGAAGATAGTGCTGGGATTGCTGGTCTCCTGTAAGATAGTGCTGTGATTCCTGGTCTCCTGTAAGATAGTGCTGTGATTCCTGGTCTCCTGTAAGATAGTGCTGGGATTATTGGTCTCTCCTGTAAGATAGTGCTGGGATTCCTGGTCTGCTGTAAGATAGTGCTGGGTTTGCTGGTCTCTCCTGTAAGATAGTGCTGTGATTCCTGGTCTCCTGTAAGATAGTGCTGGGATTACTGGTCTCCTGTAAGATAGTGCTGGGATTACTGGTCTCCTGTAAGATAGTGCTGTGATTACTGGTCTCCTCACAGAACACAGATCTGTTACTGACACATTGTAGTGCCTTTTTACTATCTGCTGCCCAGCATGTGAAACACAATCCCTCCTGAAAAAAGTGAAAAAGTGTTTAGTCTGGGAGAAGTTAATATAAGAACACATCCTGTACGAAAAGAGAGGGAGAGAGGGGAGATAATCACATGTTCAGAGTGTAAATATGGATGTAAGAGACCAGTGATTACCATAAGGAATATAACCACTATAAAAATTAAAATGACTAAATAATAACCCCCTTTTTATGCTTATTTGATTCTTCAATAAATTCATCAAATGTGTCATGGTATTGCTTATACTAGTAACTGGGACGCTACCGAGACATGTCCCCTACGGTGCAGGTGGAGGATCATCAGATGACTTGGTCTTGGCCAAGGTATTTAGATACAGCGCTACACTGGGGGGGGGGGGGTAAACCTTTTCGACTGACAGAAAGCCTCATCATATGTAATTTACGGTATTAGTTAGGCAGCAGAGAAAATGAATGTAAATGTAGAGTTTAGCATTACAGTTATTTAGAACAAGAGTTTTTTTTTAATTGGAATTTATTATTTACAGTCTTTCCATGTTTATTGTGGTTGGTGCATGTCATAGCTACGACCGTTTCCAAATTTAAATATAGGTCACTTATAATAAAAACAAAAATTGTATTATTTCTCATTGACCTGTAACTAATCAAAGCAATGGTGTTCATGATGCTGGTGCAATGAGGAGGATACAATGAAATGGTCTGTCTACCAAAGTCTCACCCCCGAGTGGAAGTACAACTTCCTAAATGTGGGGGTCTTTTGCATGCCAGGGACTGATGATTAACATGCACAAAGAGCTCTTTCTTTGGCACAGAAATTAAATAGGGGAGAGGATGGAGCAGTTATGAAACACAAAGACATGAAAACGCTCGTTACTGAGGCTATTCCTGGACACAGTGAAAACAGATTAATGGGGTCGTTTGTAGACTGGAAATCTGGGTTAAGTCACTTAAAAGAGATGGAAATTGAGCATTAAGTGAGACTATTTTGTGAAGGTAAAAGCAGGATAATGCCTGGATGTTGATTTAATGTTTGTTTTTTTTGTGAAACATGAAAATAATGTTTTCCTAAGCTAGTGAACAATTACTGATACTCTGCAAGAGGTTGAACAGATCAGAAAAAAGGACGTAAAGAGAAATATTCTTGTCTCTAGGGCCCGACTGATGCAGCCGCTAACTGTTTGTATGAACAGGACCACGTTTAGCTGCTGAGTATTGGCAACATGATCCAAAAGAATAAAACTACAGCTGTTTATAATAAGTAACGAGAAAGTGTTAATTACCGTATATGTCGTCTCTAATTAAGGAGGATATTTGCCAGATAATGCCTGCCCTCTACCTAAGCCATCTATGGATTTCCCTTACAGCAGCCGATGGTATTGGATGTACTCCATCCTTGTGCCATGTTCTGCTGGAAGGAGCCTATGAGAAATTCTATAACCTTTTGCCAATTCGACCTGGCGTAGCTCACAGACACTTTTTTTGCTTGTGATATCTATGGGAATTAAAAGGTCAATGAATTGATTTTCAGGACCCTGGTTCAAGGTCCATGTCAATACTTTGTGACCGGCCCATGGGAGCTCTATGAACAGCCTCTTGCCTGCCAGAATCCCTAGCGCCTCTTCTGATTTGTGGGCTATGTTACAACATCACCTTTGCTGCGCAGGGCTTCCATCCATCTGCCACAGACTACTGATGGGACCATTGGACCAGTGTCCTGAAAATCAATTCTTTCTAGTGGGGATCTTTTACATATAATTCACATAGCGTGAGACTTTGCAAACTGTTTTGTTAAATATGGCACATAGTCCGATTATCGTTAGTTACAGTATGGAATTGGCATAAAAATACTGTTAAAATGCTTCATTGTTTTCAAGAACTCACTTCTTCACATCTCTGATAAAGCTATTCTTTTTACCTACACCCCTGATGAAGCCATGCTCATTGGCGTACACCCCTGATGAAGCCATAATTATTGGTGAAATGCTTGGGACTTTATCCATCCATATCATCCTCTTATGGGTAGCACCGTTTGCTCACACGCCTTTTAGGATCTGGTACTGGTATTATTTATTTATTGTTTTTACATACACTTATTCTTACCATCTTTCTTTGTGTCCTTTTGGTGCATTATAGCCAATATATGCTTTATTTGGCTCATGTTTTGTATAATTTTTCTTGGCTCTTTAC
The DNA here is from genome assembly GCA_009801035.1 of Oophaga pumilio. Taxonomy (NCBI): domain Eukaryota; kingdom Metazoa; phylum Chordata; class Amphibia; order Anura; family Dendrobatidae; genus Oophaga; species Oophaga pumilio. The sequence goes on along the minus strand of VIAB01000826.1, from coordinate 123,097 downwards.
CAAATACCCTTGTATTTTCATGACTGTCTTTTCAGTATTTGTATGGATTAAGGTTGGATTTCCGCATTTATTTCTTTGTTCTTTTAAATGTTTTTATTCTTCTTTGTTCAGTTTGTGTTTAATAAAATATTTTCATTATTTCGGTTTTCTGTGATATTATAGGGTTATTAGTGCTTATTCCATACCCTCTTTTCCTCTTGTTTCGTATTTTATGACAATACATTATGTAACGGAAACTACATGTCACCTTAACTGATTGAGTCCTGTTGTGTTATTCCTCAACTTTGATTGTTTTTTTGTGATATTGCATTACAAGTTATATTGGTTTCAGAAGTGATTAGGAAGGCTTACAGGAGCAAAATATCTATAGATACCTGTCAGCTGGCCATACATAGACTGTGTATTGTTTCCTATTTGTAAGAGCCATTATCCTAATAATTTGTGACACTTACAACATTGGTTTTGGTTTGAAACACATGGGGCATGAAGCACTTTACTTTTCATAGCTGCTTGTAGAAGACATTTAATAGGTTACAGACATCGTCTCCGAACAATCCTCCGAAGTTTGCAGATCTGCTGAGGTTTATTCCTTGTGTCTCGGGCATCACACAAGTACAAGCATCGCTATTACATTTCTTATTTTATATTCCACTAAATTGCACAAGAAACTGAAAATTGCCATTAGGCCAAAAAAAAGAGCATTACAAACAGTGTCAATTATTGATTATTTTAGATTAATTTGCGGGCTGTAATGAATTTCTAGGTCTCCAGAATTGTATTTAGTGTATCTTGGAACTTTTTCTTTGCGATTCAGCATCTTGTAAGAAGAAGCCACATTTACAGACAAATTGCAGTTTGTGTAAAACAGATCCCAAAAATAGGATAATTACAAATCGTTTCTCATGTTGAATTGCAGTCTGTTTTTTTTTAACCCTTTCAGCACCGAGCCTGTTTTCACCGTCCTGCCAAGACCAATTTTCCCAATTCTAAACAATTTGCAGGTGCCATGTCACATTGGCAGAGCCCCTGAGGTGCCAGAACAGCAGAACCCCCCACCCAATAAGTGACCTCATTTTACAAACGGTACCTCTCAATGAATACATCTAAGGGTGCAGTGATCATATTGGTGTCACAAAATTTTACATAATTGGGCAGTGAAGAAACAATAATTCAATTTTTACCATAAAAGTTTTGTTTTAGCCCCAGATTTAACATTTTCATATGGGAACATGGGTTAACATGGCACCCAAATATGTCCCACAATTTCTGTTGAACGTGGCAATACCCCATATGGAGCTGTACAGTACTGTACAGTAGCCACACGGCAAGACTCGGGAGGGACGATGTGCTATTTGACCTTTTCGTACAATAGTTTGTGGGCTCCATATGCAGAGCCCCATAAGTGCCAGAAGAGCAGAATCCCCCCCTCAAGTGACCACATTTTTGAAATTACAAAACTCCAGGAATTTATCTACAGGTGCAGTGATGATTTTGACTAACGGTTGTTTTCCAGAAACAAGCATCAGTGGATGTTGTCGAGTGAAAATTGCAAATTTGCCGTTGTAGTGACTGTATATTGTAGTGCCATTACATTATTCCCAGCCCGTGCTTCTGGAGACATGGAGCCCGAAAATTAGATGGGTTCTCATCACCACAACACAGAAATGCCAAACATGTGGATGCTAAATGTGGTTTAGGCACACTGGGGCTCAGAAAGGAGCTGGAAAATTAGCTGGATTTCTTTTGGGGGCGAAGAGTCATAGCACTTTTCCAGAGCCTTTGTGCTGTCAGTAACATATATTTGCATTGACGGATTACAGACTTGAGAAGGGACTTGCTTTTTTTGTGGATTGAGTTGATGCTTTTATTGGCAACATTTTGCATAACATTTTCGATCATATTTATCCTGTGCTCTACTGTACTCTGATCACTTACATCGGGGTTACCATCTAAACCTCTGAATGACATGACTTAGATGAAACCCCTGAGGGATCCAGTCACTATAATGACCTAGCTGAGTTACTCTTGACTCTGTCTGGCCTCTGTTAAGCGGTGCCCTACTTTTCAAAGCTGTTAAGCGCGTATCTGCAGGTTAATGGCGTTTTTTTTCTGGTGACAGGTTCCCTTTAAGATTTCTTAGATAAGGCACCTTTTTTTTTTTGCTTTTAATTTTGCCTGTGTATCAACACTGGTTTGAAATGTTTTTGTACAGCTCGTAGTAAATAGTGCAAAAAAAATCGCAATGTTTGGCTTTTTTACGTCAGCTTTGTCATCGTTTTGAAAAGTTGACAGATCTTCATGGTGAATATGCATGTCCAAGCACGACCATAAAACTTATCATGATGCCACAAAAGTGGTGTAAATGATGGCAGATTGGACACATTTCCTATCCAGGTGCACTTATTTTAATGAATTTGGCAAATCTTACTCGACCGGACTCTTCATCAAGACTGATGTATAAAACGCAAATCTTGATGAATTGGAACCAATGTCTTTTTCCTATGCCATCTGCATTACCAAAAAAAAAGCGTGGCGCCCCTGAGGGTCCAGTCACCACAGAGGTACTGCACCTCATCCAGAGGTATGGTATCCCACTCTCAAGTAAGGAGGGAGCACTACCCAGGACTCTAACACCCAACACACACTAGTTTAGTCAGGGCACCTGGGCATACCCCAAGGGAGGAGGGCCTCATCTCACGCTGGGTATGAAAGGGTGTTGGTGTGTGTGTGGAGAATATAGAGAAAGGGGAGGAGCTTAGAAAGCAGGAGAAACAGTGAGTTGTAAGGAGAGAGTGAAAGTGAGCAGATGTGCTGATAAGGAGCTCCCTGTCAGAGGGAGCTAGGAAGAATATAGGAGTTGGTCTGAGGAGACCAAAGGTGAAGGAGTGCAGCAGAGAGGCTGCAGAAAGAGAGAATTGTGAGGAGAGGCTGAAGGAAGCACCTGGGAGGACGGAAGGGGTCCTAGGGGCACAGGAAGTGCAGAAGCTACCCGTGGGGCCCGATCCAGTAGTTGAGGGTCGAGGTCGCAGTAGGGGAGCCGGCCCCCAAGACTAGTGGAGGACTGCAAGACTCGGCTAGCAAGCCGGAGGCGGAGGTATCTGTACGTCCCTCAGCCACATCCACAATTAATTGCTGAAAAGGCCGCTATATAGGAGCAAGGGGACCCAGAGGACGTCGTCCGACAAGGTCCGCGACTGCTGGCTTGGAACACTGATTGTGTAGGTGCTGGGCTGCGCGATGAGATGGCCGGGAAATGAACATACTGAAGGGAGTCCTGGAAAGGTGTATCCTGATCTACCTGGGAGCATGCTGGACCCCTCACCTGGAGGACAAGGCACTAAGCGGGCATCTGTGCACAAGTGAACTGTGTGTAAAACGTTGGAAACTGCACCCTGCTGTGTCCTCTTAATCATTGCTGTGCCACCTGTTCTGCACCACACTCACCACCAACATCACTTTTAACATCCTAACTGCCCTGGGACACAGCTCTACCCGTGGAGAGCTTAACCATCTTTGCTGCCCTATCATCAACCCAGAGAATCTGCATTGCAGTGTCGGTCCCCTGACTGAATACCACGAGTGGCGTCACAAACACTTTATTACACTCTTTATTTTCCCCTTTTCATCATCATCCCCTTTTACTGGACACCCAGGGCCACGGAGCATGTCACTGCTGCCGTGACACTTCCCCTTTAAGAAGCGGCCCAGTACCGAGTATCCCCACTGCCCTGGCGGGCGATCCAAAAGCAACATACAAACTGTTTGAATTCATGGTAAAACTGCATGCAACACTTGGAATTGCGTCTTGGAATTTGTATAAAAGATGCTAATGTATGAGTTGTTCTTTTCCTAAGCTAAAGCCTAAAAATAAGTGATAACTAAGTTGGTTTTAGTTTGAGCACTCTTGTCTTTAAAATGTTCGCCATCACTGATTTAAAGGGATCCCATTTTTCGACCATCAGCTGAAGCCACCGCCATCAGGGGCTTATCTACAGCATTCTGTAATGCTGTAGATGAGCCCCCGATGTTACCTGAAAGACAAGAAAAACGAGTTATATTATACTCACCCAGAGGCAGTCCGCCGTCCGGTCCGATTGGCGTCGCGGTCCGGTCCGGCGCCTCCTATCTTCTTTCGAAGCCCTCCTCTTCCTTAGCTTCTCGTCGCAGCTTCGGCGCAGGCGCACTGCTCTGCCCTGGTGAGGGCAGAGCAGAGTACTGCAGTGCGCAGGCGCATGGAAAGGTCAGAGAGGTCTGGCGCCTGTGCACTGCAGTACTCTACTCTGCCCTCACCAGGGCAGAGCAGTGCGCCTGCGCCGCGATGGGAAGCTAAGAAAGAGGAGGGCTTCGCTAGAAGATGGGAGGCGCCGGACCGGACCGCGATGCCCATCGGACCGGACTGGACGGCGGACCCACCCTGGGTGAGTATACTATAACTAATTTTTGTTGTCTTTCAGGTAACATCGGGGGCTTATCTACAGCATTACAGAATGCTGTAGATAAGCCCCTGATGACGGTGGCTTCAGCTGATGGTCGAAAAATAGGGTGACAGATTCCCTTTAAGGGGTTAAACAGTCCTAGTAGCGACAGCTGGGTCTCAGCTATCACTTAAACCGAGGTGCTGGCGGTGATTGTGTGGGCATTACCCCTGTGCCTGCCTGATCACCAGGATGTACCGGTACGTCCAATGTTGGGAAGGAGTTAAAGAGAAACTGTCATCAGAAAACGACCTATCCGTTTTTTTGTGTTAAAAGTATATACATTTAGTACATTTTTTGCAATGTTTTTCTTTCCATATCACAAACGGTATTAAAAATAGAATTCTTGCAATTTTCACACTGGCCACAGGAGCTTTTTCAGACTCTAAATTCCTGTTCTTTCAGTATATTCACCTGTACATTAGCAGCAATGAACAAAATCCGTCCTTATTTTTTGAATTGAGGCATCCAATGGGCGTTTACAAAGGTTATAGTGAAGGAAATGGGAGCAAGGTCAGCTTGGCCATGGCCTATTGTGAATGATGGAATCTGTGTTATCAGCTGTGTATTACCTGCCATTGTAATTTGGCCTCTGCTGATAATGAGTCTACTGAAAACTCATTTTACTCTGGCCCCTGCTGATAATGAACCTACCAAAAACTCTTCTTAAAAGGACAGTAAAGCCTCCGTCTCACATAGCGATACACTAGCGATCCCGACAGCGATCAGGATCGCTGGTGTGTCGCTACAT
>VIAB01000826.1:106658-117056 GCA_009801035.1 Oophaga pumilio | reverse complement strand
CTTGACATAATCATAGTATATAACCCACCTTATGGTGAGATTTTCTCAGTCTTATTGTACTGATAATGACAAGAAGCCATTGCTTGAAGGTTTGTGGCTCTAGGTTATATCTGTCATGGATGCACCATCCATAGTGGCTTTGCGAGGCACCATATGTAATGAAGTCACACTGCAAAGGATATATTTATATCTAAAGGACACCCTATATGGTAATTAAATTATAATAGGATATTGATCCCCAAAACTTCAATGTAAGACATGATGCGACGTCTTGGACATTTGGTACTGCTGTATCTGAATGATCGTCGCTGTTGCGATGATTCTGTACAGTGTGTTTCTGTGTGATTTCAGGTTTCTGAATTTCTTCCTCCCTTCTATATATATTTAATGTCTGGGAATCATACACTGTGTCTCCTGAATTTCATCATTCAGCACAAATCTGATCTCGTCTCCTGTCTCTCCCTCCCCTCTTGTCTTTTCAATGATCCCGATTTTGCTGTATATTGTTGTGCGTTCTCTGTCGGTCCGGTATCTGGTATTTATCACTGAAAAAGGTAAGATGATTTTCATTTCTAAGTGCTGGTTTTCATTAGGTTTTCTAAGCTCAATTCTAAAGGGACTTGGGAAAAAAATGAGTCTGGTCCTGGAGGAATGTAACATTGGGTAGTAAATGACCTCCTGATGTTCCCTTGAATGAACCTGCAGCCAAATACTACCTCATTGCTGTGGAACATGGTTTATAGTAAGGAGCAGAGCAGATGCCGGGGTGAGCTGAATCACTGTGAGAACCAAAGCAAAGTGTGTGGGTTTTTATTTTGTAAGTGATGCATTGTGTGTCATAGCTGTGAAATATGCCAAGATTTCCCTTTTGTTTCTGAGAATGGGCACAGTATTATATGCCAATCACTGTAATCTGCTGGATAAGACTTACATGTATTGAACCAATCTAAAAAATGTCATATAGAAATATCTATATATTTTCTTCATTCCATCTATCCTTCTTTCCTTCCATCTATCCTCCCTCCTTTTTTCCATCTATCCTTCTTCCTTTCTTCCATCTATCCATCTTCCTTCCATCCATCCTTCTTCCTTCCTTCCTTCAATCTATCCTTCTTCCTTCCATCTAACCTTCTTCCTTCCTTCCATATATCCTTCTTGCTTCCTTCCATCTAGTTTTCATTCCTTCCATGTATATCTTTCTTTCTCTCATCTCATAACTTTGTGTAAAGGGAGCATACCATGTTCTATATTCAGTCCAATCTGGTTGCACCATGCCATAGACCAGGAGGAGCTTGATTATATAGATTTATAGGTTGTAATTTTATTTATTGAAATCTCTGCTCTTTCTATATTTAGGGAGTCCAGTGGATGAGTCCTAGTCAGTAATTCACAACTTTCCGTATAGGGAAGGTAGTCACTCATTAATTGGAACCGGTCACTGGACACCTAAGCATAGAAAGAGCTAGGATTTCAATAAAAGAAATGCAAGTTACACCAAAACTTTTCCCACAAACCTATGCAATAAAAAGGTTCTTTTGCCAGAATTGACTTTTTTTCTGAACAGATGGAATCACTCATCTGTCTTTCCATGTGTGCAAATACCGTATTTTTCGGACTATAAGACGCACTTTTTTCCTAAAAAATTTTTGTGGAAAGCGGGGGTGCGTCTTATAGTCGAATATACCATACTCTCGGTGCCGAGATCTCAATCTGTGCATGCGGCCATTTTCCTGGAGGCCACAGCATCGAGGCAATGGAAGTGCGTGGGCTCCAGGCTTTCACAAAATGTCGTTGGAGCCCCCGAATTAGCACTGTCACACCTGGATGGGATTTACTGGAGACCACCGCTTCGCAGCAATGGATGTGCGGGGCTCCGGGCTTTCACAAAATGTCGGCGGAGCCGCCGAACCTACCGCACCAGGCTGGGTCATATCATTGCCGGACCACCAAACACCCCCTGTGACTCCGCTCCACCAGTTCTGCTGAAATCCCCCAGGGTAAGCTGAATTCAGGACTGTAATTAATTTTTTTTCCGCATTTTCCTTCTGAAAATTTGGGGTGCCGATAACTGAATAGAAACACCCATTTTTCTCATAGGAATAGAATGAATCTATTGGTTCCTTGGATCTTTTTAAGAAAAAAAAGACATTGTTTATCAGAGAAACGATGAGGGTATTTCCATCACCAGTTTATTATACCTTTGACAGCCTCATTTTTAGGACCAGGGATCATTGGCAACATTACGTTTACTGTTTATGATGACCTCAGTCTTGCCCTATAAAAAGAAAAATTTGAGCTCAATGTGCATGGATCACAAAAATTCATACTGTTATCTCACGACTTATTTTTCCCATGAGGGAAACACTTGTGCGAAAGTTTTGGAAGTGCCACAATTTTACGGTTTCACATCCTTGATAGGGGGCTATTACCAAGTGCATAAGAAATAAAGCATTGCCTACATGAATTTTTGACCTGAGCATTAACAAATTTTCTCAAAACTGTACATTTGAGCAGACTAGACATATGTAATCCTGAACACCGGAGCATGTGTCTTGGCTCGCTGCATGCTGTAAATTAGTAATATTGGACCTAGACAATGACTTCCTTACGTGGAGAGGAGGAAGGTTGGTTTTGGCTTAGCTTTATATGTAGAGTAATAGCCTTGGTTTTATTTCCAGGCACCGGGAGGACATGGCTATGACCTCATCGAACGTTAGATTAGCAGTCTGGAAAGAGATGTTTTGAAAGACTTTCTCTGGTTAAAACATTAGGTCGCAGAACTGAAATAACCATTCATTTGGTGTTTACAGCTAAATGCTAATTAGCTCATCTATATTACTAACGACTTTGCATTCTGCTCTAATTTAGCTCTGGCTGATTCAGCACAGATATATGGCTGACATTTGGGAAGTGGGAAAAATACTCAAAAAATTTAGTAGGTGCAAAGCATACATTTCTGGAACTTGTGTTTTTGGGCAGTTAAAATAAATTCTGTCCTATATTTTCTGTTTTGCGGGTTTGTGATTGTTTAATTGCCTGTTTACACAGGTTGACCTGTCCAGTTAATTGAGCATAGGCTTACATTTTTCTTGGCAGCACACGTCCTGTTTTCACAGGACGATGCACTGCCGAAACCAATGATCTTTTGGGTAAGCTAAAAGATCATCTTTTGGGCAAAGGAGAACATCATTTCACCTGACGAATGAGCGTTTAGCTGGTTCGTCGGGTGAACAGCAACCTGTTTAGACTGCAGGATTATCGTGAATTGAGAGTTTCGACTTGCGAGGGTAACCGACACTGAACAGATACATGCTTGGTGATCGGCGGTTGTGTAATAGCCTGTTTAAACTGTCCAAATCTTTTTTGCTATCACCTATCAAAATATAGAATTAATTATCCTGTACAGTAAACACCATATGGAGAAAAAAAATCAAAGCCATAGAATTGTATTTCTTTGGTCACCAAAGGCAATTGTCACCCCAAAATTGCCATATCAGATAAAGATATGGCTGAATAGTGCGTCCCATAACAAAGCTAACGGTGGGTATCATATATCATGATACCCCCGTTTTCAGATCAAAATACCTTTGCAAAGTTGGTTATTTTCGGTGTCAATCACGGTGGTCAGGTCAGGAGGGCGGCGTTTTCTCTCCTCTCCTCCCCCGCTACTCGTCATCAGTTGCGTATCGCCGTCTGTGAATTCCACAGACGGCGTTCAGCTTCCCGCAATTGCGCAATTCAAAATCCGGCCCAGCGCATGCGCAGTGTGCTTTGCCCAACAGTGGGCAAAGCATAAAATCAGTACAGCGCATGTGCTACTCTTTCCTTGCCCCGGAAGTCGTCTAAGGCAAGCAGTCATTTCCGGGGCAAGCAAAGAGTAGCGCATGCGTTGTAACGATTTTATGCTTTGCCCACTGTTGGGCAAAGCACACTGCGCATGCGCCGGGCCGGATTTTGAATTGCGCAATTGCGGGAAGCCAAACGCCGTCTGTGGAATTCACAGATGGCGATACGCAACTGATGACGAGGAGCGGGGGGAGAGGAGAGAAAACGCTGCCCTCCTGACCTGACCACCGTGATTGACACCGAAAATAACCAACTTTACAAAGGTATTTTGATATGAAAACGGGGGTATCAGGATATATGATACCTACCGTTAGCTTTGTTATGGGACTCACTATTCAGCCATATCTTTATCTGATATGCCAATTTTGGGGTTACAGATTCCCTTTAAAAAAAAATTGCAATAAAAAGCTATCAAAATGGTTTATGTACCCCAAATTTGTATCAATAAAAACTTGTCTCACCATGCAAAAAACGGTCATTCACAAAGCTCCATTAATGGAAGAATGAAAATGGTATGGATCTTGGAAAATGGCGACCAAAGCAAAAAGTGTTTTGTTTTTTTTACAAAATTTTTATTTTTTTTCATTGACTTAACTAGAAAAAAAAGTCCATCAAACTTAGTTTTAATCGTACTGTTTCAAGGTAATTTTTTACCACCACAAATCCAAAAAAAACATTTGGCAAAATTGCTTATTTTTTCACCATTTCATCCCACTTGGATTTTTTTTCCTGTTTTTTCCTTTACATTGTATGGCAACTTAAATTGGGTAATTCAAAACTGCAGCTTGTACTGCAAAAAAACAAAAACAAAATGCCCTCATATGTCTTATGTTGACGGAAAATTTCAAAAGCTACGGCTCTTGGAAGAAAAATTCAAAAGTGCAGAAATGAAAAATGTTTATGGCTGTTTATGGAAGCCTCGATGCTTCCCGTAGCTACGTGACTCCGTGTAACATGTTAGTTGTCACTTCTCTTTCATCAGGGGGTAAGATTTTAAAATCAGCAGTTTTTTACTTGCTCTATGATTCCCCCTTGGTAGAAAAACAGCAGTTTCATTGGTTAAATGGCAGCAAAAGTGCCTTGTCTTTTGTCCAAAATGCGGTGGCAATTGAGGTGATTGGGCCACGCGTTATTTTGTGATATTACTTAAATAGAGCTGTCCTGCAGTGATCACCGTGGGATGATTTCAGCCCTTTTCCTACCTAAACACCTTCTATTACAGGTTATTTGAAGCATCAATGCAAGTCTGAAAGTTTCTGAATGACTAGAAAATGACCTGCACAGTAGATGTTACAGGCTTTTTTTTTTAAAGGTTTTTTATTTTTGCTTTTTAGCTACGGTAATTATTATATTTCTTTGCCTAGGAAAAAGTGCAGTGTGACACGTCCTTGACATTAATGCACATGTTTAAAGGACTGACCACGCAATAATGCTTTGAATCGCATTATTATATGCAAATATCGAAAAAAACTAAATATACATTATTGTTTTTAATATATTTTTTTAACGATCTAGCCATTGCCCGTAAAGCACATTTTTAACAATGTGATTGAAACTATAAGGTTCAAAATACTATTCTAATATTCCATTATCGAGGGCGGCGCTCTGATTTACCCTGCATAATCAGAAAAGTTAAGGGGGTTGCCAAAGTTTGGGGGCAATTTTTTTTTCTTAAATCCTTGTATTTTACAATTTTTTTTTTTCAATCAGGTTTCTTGAAAAATGTTGCATCATTTGTCTGCTATAGCCTCTGTTTTGCAATGTCTATTGCTGACTGAAGAATGGGTTAACTGAGAATTCGTCAGTGAGTTCATTCTGACATTCCAATGAGAGGGTTTCTTACTTTTAATCTGTCTTTTTTGAGCACCTTTTAGCTGATCTATGACCACAGAACACCGTAAAGTTGAATGTTCTGGGAAATTGAACCAGACGATGCAACATTTTTAATGAAAAGGAATTACAAAAAATTATTTTTAACCTGAAATATATTCATTTGAAGGAATTGTCCACTACCTGGACAACTACTTTGTAAATGAAATTGGCCCCCTTGTTAAAAAACAAAAACAAACACCTAATACTCGCCTCCCATTCTGGTGCCGCTCCAGCGACGTCGGCGCCTGTTCTCCTGGGGCTTTGATTACATTATGAGCCCTGCAGCCAGTAAGTGGGCGCTATTGGGCTGCTACGCTTTTACTACTTCTGAAGGTATGAGTTTCGGGCACGTGAAAGAAATGACAGCCCAGCAGCCAATAGCGTCCACTGAGTGGCTGCAGGGTTCACATGGCATAACAATGTCACGCCAGCCCTGGGAAACCCAGAGCAGACATCGCTGGAATTGCATCGGTTTGGAAGGTTACTATATGGTGTTTTTTTTCATGGGGGACTATTTAATTTGTAAATAATTTTCCAGGTAATGAACAACCCCTTTACCTAAAAAAAAAAAAAAAAAAAAAAACCTGTCAGCAGATTGTGCATAGTAACTTACAGCTTGGGAAAAAAAAACCTTCTGCAGGCGGGTGCAGAAAAGAAAAAAACCCTTTAACTTTATGACTATGCATGGGGGTTTTGCGCTTTGTATTTGTATTTTTATCACAGTTTCTGTGATATGGATCTTCTTATTTACTTTTAATGATTTTTACAATGGGGCATTGCTCACAGGATCCTCAGGGGCGTATCATTAGGCTGCTTTGCATAATAACCCTGTGAAGACCACGCACTTGGGCACACTAGATTAAAAGGTTGATATCATTAGAATTATATGGTGGATTTAAAAATGTAAAAAAATAAATAAAAACAGAATAGGGGAATAGCAGGTATAAAATAAAAGCAAAATAACTAGTCACTTTTGTCCGGATGACAGGTCTGCCTTAGGCCACGTTCACACGTTCACTTTGTGGTCCGTATTTTTCATCAGTGTTTGTAAGCCAACACCTGGAGAGGGTGAAAAACACAGAAGTGGTGACGTGTTTCTATTATACTTTATCTCTGATTGTTCCACTCCTGGTTTTGGCTTACAAATGTAAAATACGAACCAAATACTGAACGTGTGACTGTGGCCTTAAACTTGTCCAGGATTAAAAAAACATTGTTAACATCTTGCTAAAACTGTGCCCCCATTTTCTACAGGTTGTGGGTGGTATTGTAGCTCTGCAGCTTTTCTACAGTCGAGCTGAGCTGCAATACCAGACACAACCTGTAGACTTCAGCGGCGCTGTTTTAAGGTAAAGTCAGCCATGTTTTTCTAATAATAATAATAATCTTTATTTATATAGCGCCATCATATTCCGCAGCGCTTTACAGTTTAACAGTTTCAAAACACAAGTCATAAGTAACAACGTTAACAATACAATAATTAAAGCAAAATAAGACGACCCTGCTCGTGAGAGCTTACAATCTACAATGAGGTGGGGGAGATACAAAGTACAGGTGTGTGTATATACAATGATGTATTTACAATGATGGTCCAGCCATCTTGAGGGAGTGAGGGATGGATGGAGATAGTGAATGGGCTACACACACACACTTACACATAGAATGAATATGATTAGTGAATGTGATAGGCCGCTCTGAACAGATGTGTTTTGAGGGAGCGCCTGAAACCATGCAAATTGTGGATAGTCTTAATTTCTTGGGGTAGAGCATTCCAGAGGATTGGCGCAACGCGGGAGAAGTCTTGGAGTCGGGAGTGGGAGGTACGGATTAGTGCAGAAGTTTGTCGAAAGTCGTGAACACATATAGCTGAGAACCAAGAAGTATCGTTTCTCCTTACGGAGAGTGATATGTTATGCATGCCGAGATGAGGAGACTTAAAGCCTCAATGCTCCTCTTGGAAATATGAGAGAGACATTGTCTTTTAGGATTGTTACTTCCTATAGGTGGCACTAGAGTTCTAGTCCTCTTCCTTTCTGAAGAGACAATTTGCACATATAGCTTATCAATTTATTTGAAAAGCTTTTTTTTTCTGAGTGTTGGGGATCTTGGTGCAAAAAAATAAATAAATGGAGATGTTTCCAGTGTAGACAGATGAAGATCTCTTGTCGATATGACTCTGTATGGAAATTTCCATTGTTACGCTATGTTCTGAGCAGAATGCGATGTAAAAAACATAAATAATACATTTGCAATTTAAAGTGAAAAAAAGTTCTAGAGAAGAAAGGTGAATTCTGCGTTGGCTTCTCTGATACTAGTTATTAATAAATTTTTAAACAATTCTGGAAAAAAAAATCCCTAGATTATGTATGTGCAGCCGGGGGTCTGGAGAAAGCTTAAACTCTACGTTGTACCGGAGGCTTCATCAAGAAAGAGGCCACTGGTGACCTTTCAGTGGGTCGTCCTTTGGATGCCTGTTAGGTAACGGAGTGGAGACAGGTCTCTCACCACAAGGGAAATTAATGTGCTCATAGATTGCTGCAAGGCATGCAGGATCCTTACATTTGCATTGGTAATGACATTGGAAGCTCATGAATTTTACATTAAAACCTCAATATTGCTAAGAAATGCATGGAAAAATAATGTAATTCCTTCTCTGTAGAGCTCGCAGCACTTATAAAATCCCCTTGATATATTGTTAAATCCCCAGAATTCATGCAGCCCAAGGTCCGAGCTTCCACCATAAAGAGAAGACTATTCGATTGTGCCTTAAAGCTAATTTTGATTCTTTCATGCCAAGGGCTGAACTCACAAATGGCATTTTCGGCTCCGTTCTGAAGGCACTTTTGTGATCAGAAACAGCCCTGGTATTGTACCAAAAATATTGAAACCCCCTAAACCCATTGTTGGTCAATATCAGGAATCTAGAATAGCTTTTCAAATCAGGATCTAAAGCTGGTACAGTCATGGTCTAAAATTAAAGCCATGGAAATAGTAGGGACAGAGTCTAAGTCGTAACTTTATTCTGCGCATTCCGTTACTATCCACTCATGGCTTTGGATAAAAGAAACAAACAAATACTAAAAATAAACCTCAAGCATCTTGCACAAAAACATATGTTAAGCTACAAAGGGGAATGTGTCACCAGATTGCACGATACAAACGGTGCACATTATTGAATAGATCTCTTAGACCTGATGAGGCTGGTGTACTTGCTTTAAAAATCCGTGTCAGAACGGTTGTGTAGTTCTGATATTGAAATGGGCTGTTTAGGAGTGAAGCTCAAGAGTGAGAGAGTCCATGCGTCCAAATTTTTCAGTATCCACCCAGCCTGACTGACAGCTGCATCTTGTACTGATTAGCGTGAGTTCTTAGCAGCGGCAGGGAGGAGGAGCTTTCCATCTGGCTAGATGGGCAGATATTCAGCAGCTAGTGAGAGGGGCACTGAGGAGCAGTCAGGCTTGGTAGGTTGGCAGAAAATCAGCAGCAGAGAGGAGGGACACTGAGGAGCTTTCCATCTGGCTAGATGGGCAGAGATTCAGTAGCTAGTGAGATGGGCACTGAGGAGCAGTCAGGCTTGGTAGGTGGGCAGAAAATCAGCAGCAGAGAGAAGGGACACTGAGAAGCTTTCATTCGGGCTGAGTGGGCACAGACTCAGCAGCAGCATGGAGCAGAGACACTGAGGATCTGTCAGGCTTGGTGGGTGGGCAGAGATTCAGCAGCAGGGGGAAGGGACCTTGAAGAGCACTCAATCAGGTTTGGTGGCCAGAGATTCAGCAACTGGGAGGAGAAATACAGAGGAGCTGTTAATCAGACTAGGTGGGCAGATTTGAAATGAAAATTTTTGAAAATAATTAGATCTTCATTTTGAGGTTGAACTTAAAAGTAAGTACTCCAGTCTCATCAGGTCTTAAAGATTAATTTAATAGTGTATGCAGTTTATATGAAACATATAGGGGTTAATTCAGAGTTAGCATACTTAATCTGCTGATTTTACATCTCCTAGACCAGAGTGGCGCTATTCCTGAAAATAAAGTTAATTTTTAATCTAATCTCAGACAGTCTTAGTGAATGTGCCACCATCGTTTAGTGACGCTGGTAGGTGGTTGCCATCACCCTGGAACACGGGTAGCAAAAATGATTAAATCCAAGAAAATTATGTTTATTGTGGGTCATTAAAAGATGATTTACTGGGACTTTTACCTTTGTCCTAATTAAGTGGATGTCAATGATTTCCATTCTGCCACGATCCCTTCACGCTACTCCGACATTTCTGCAAAAATTAAAATTCCATCGCGACGCCGGTAGGTGAGACGCACATTGATTGGCTGGTGTGGCAGTGCTGCAGAGAGTTAGGACCTTCTAAGGGTTAAAGATCAGGCAGCGACATGGATTTTTTACTTCCCACACTTCATCTCATGGGATATCTCTATACGTGAATGTGTTCTGGTATTCAGCTTGCGCGAGTAAAATATTTAAAGCAGCTGCGACGGACGCAGCATGTAAAGCATGGCGTCTCACACACCAACGCTTCCCCATATTATAATACCGGCGTCCGGGAGATGCATTGCATCTGTTATTGGCAGATTAATTCGCTTGGCATTCATAGTATTATTGGAGTGCATGGATTATTACTTACGTTCTTACTGACCCATTTAATGGGATCAGGAACAATATATTTTC
>VIAB01000826.1:95282-106180 GCA_009801035.1 Oophaga pumilio | reverse complement strand
TATTGTGAATAGTTAAGCAAGTTGAAGATGAAATGATCTCTGAACAGCCTAAAGTTAAAAATGACACATTCCCTTGGCATTTTAGAAAAAAAAAATATTTTTACATTTTAAAAATTATGAAAAGGAAAATGGGTAGATGCAAAAATTTGGGCACTCAATTCCCAGAACCCCTTCACTACCACTCAGCCGAAATGACACCGAAAACAACCATACATACAGTATGTTCATTCTTGCTCTGAATTTTATCCTGATCCAAGATTAATAGGGCAGGCTTAAACTTTTCCTGTGGCACCCATGCACTGATTGATGGCCTCCCAAACCCTTTGTCAGTTTACATAAGCCCACTCTTTCTTGACACCACTCGGATATCTCCACCTGTTAAACTTTTGACCCTACTAATTAAGCACTTTGACAAGGTCACTGGTAAAGTACTGGAGGGGAGATAAGTGTGACTACGCTTAATGGCATCAGTGATATAAAGCCAGAGTATTTTCCTCCAGCACACTAAAGTGTTGTTAGGCTTAAGCTAAAGTTGCATAAATGGGCTGGTTTTATGTGGACATCCATAGAGTTGGTGGGAGAGTGTCTACCTTATTTATCGCCATCTGTAAAGCCAGTAGAGATGGCACCACCGTGAGCTGACGGGACCCGTGTGAGGTCACAGACGTGTGATCAGTCATATGGGTGAGGAGTCACATGGTCTATGCTTAAATAAATGGGCTCCAGAGGCAATCTGTGTGTTGAGTGTCCGGAGAGGAACACTCCAGGGAAGTGGTTTGTGCTGTGGTTTAGACCTGATCTGTGGGTCGTGCTAACCCTGAGTTGGCTGACCCTGCTACTACAAGGACTGTACCTAGAGCTACCATTTTGTTTTACTTTGCTGTTTTGCCCAGAAGACCATGTTCATTTTCTGCTTAACCCTTGGTTCATACCATATTTAATAAACCAAGTGCAACCTTCAAGCCGCAGTGTTCCCGTGATTACCTCTGTGTGCAGCCCAGTAAGCCGATCTACCACAGCACCCACATACATGTTGTCTAATTAACCCCTTCCTTACCCATCAAAGCGTTAGTCATGGATTACTACGCCCATAGCTCCGCTGGGGCTCTATTTTTCATTTATCAGTGGAGTGTGGCTCACAGGATCCTCTAGGGCATGTCTTTAGCTGTTCTATTGACTTGTGAGTAACGCCCCCTTGGTAAAGACCATGAAAATAGCAGTAAATAATAAGGCCCATATCTGTGGAGCCACATGGCGGATGTAAAAGCAACAAGGAACAAAATACTCAAGTCTTCTTTAACACAAGTCATGGAACCCAAGGATGGACACTTGACTAAAAGTTTAAGGGTAGTGGATTTTTCTGATTTAATCTAATATGCTGCGGCTTAAAATCCCTGACATCAGGATGGAAATTAATCAGACAGGGATTTGGTCAACCAAGTGTTGCATGAGTTTTAAGATGCAAATAGTTTTGGAACATAAAGGTTCTAAAGGTTTTTCGCTTTTATTTATAACTTTTATTATTATATTTTCCATGGATTTTCTTTACTAGTTTTTTTTAATGTAATATTACATTGAAACAAAATGTCGATATTCATGTTCAGGCAGAAAATCTAATTTCATGTTCTATAACCAGTCAACCACACCAAAACAAGGTGTAATACTATATTTATTCATTTTTGTAATTGTACTGGCTCTCACACTGATGCCGTATTTCCCTATCCCCTTTTTACCTTAAAGACATGTAACTTTCTATAATAATATTCTTTCACCTTGTGTAAAACGGTGTAAATGCCGATGTTCCCCTGAATCTGGGGCTGTTTTTATTTTGTTCCTTCGTCTCTCAATTCCTAAGATAGGGCCCCTTCTTCTTTCTGTATAAAACTAGTCTTTTAGCCAACTGGCCATGGTCCACAAGAAGACGTCCTCAGCGAATAGTTGAAGGTCACACCCACTTGACTAAATATGACTAGATTTATTTACAAGGAAGAGGAGGCCATATCTCAAGAACAGAGAGGAACAGGAACAAAAAAAACAACAGCGCCCGATTGAGGAGAACAGCGGCATTTATGTAAGAGGGTCCAGGGCCATAGTCGTGACTGACAATGATTGCTCAATCATGCCCTGGTCTCCTGTCGCATACACACAATGTCCCCTTTGTAGCGTAACTTTCTTCCCGCTTTCTATTCCATCAGGGTCTCCTCGGATCTGCTGAGGATTTCCTTCGGGCGGCTTCACACAAAGAGAGACAGAGTCCAGTTCCAACTTAAAATAAACAATTTTACTTGGTTCCATTCTCAGTACGTCCAACTCAGTCACAGTCATAACATAGGGATCATCACAGAGTACATACTGTTCTTTCCCTGTGCTTACTTCTTCCAGAATGTCCCAGGGTCGCATAGGCCCGTCCGGTACCGCAGCGTTCCTTCTGGCCAGCCCAACTAACTTCAGGAGTTCCCCTGTCCGTTTCGCCCCAGACAAGAGGGCATCAGCCCACATAGTTGGCTGCTACATCTTGGAGCTTCTCTGCATTCTGTTCTGCTGTGACCTTAGATCCAACTTGCCCTGGACGACTGGGCCTCTCACTTCACGTTGCGTGGCCAACTGCCCTTTCCTGGCTCTCAGGCCCCACTGACTAGAATCAGGAAATCCTCCTGGCTTACCCACAGTTGGCCCCTCCTAAATTAACTAATTCCTATTCTAAGTTCCTATCGTATTACTATTTGGTCCTATTATGCCCCCTCTAGTGGGCCACACTCATCAATACACTTTCCCTATGTATAATATATACATAGTAGCATTCAGGTACAAAACAATATATACAAGTAGATTAGACTTACATAGTGATATATTCAACATTTAACCAATACTTTACCGGGACGTGTTTAGGGCATAAGTCAGTCTCTGAAACCCCCTATATTTACACTGGGTAAAATATTATATTGATGGCAAGTAACAGGTTCTTTTTAGTTATACTGTATAGAAAATGCTGTAATTATGTTTTTGAAAATATCAAATCCCTTTTTTGCTTGTCAGTTCTGTTCATACCGCTTAAAAGACTGCACATATGTCAGTGATTCTACAAGTGGGATATAATTCAGAGGATGAAGAACAAATGCTATTAAAATTTTACAATACTTTGAAATGCTTAAGAACTCGGGCGGGAAGCCAAACAGAAAATATTTATGGTTGTGGTTGTGTTTCGAGAATTTTAGTAGTGGCCTATCTGGTAACAATTTATTCTTGTCTTTCCCAAGTTAATTCTTTCGCCATAAAAATGTACCTTTCATGGGAAATTTTTTTTTGGGTTGTCAGTTTCAATTTGGATACATTAAAACAATGATTTTAAATCTTTATACCGTGAAATAACGTCTGAAAAAAATATTTTCGATTATTGAGAATCCTCAATACGTCATTGACAGCACTCCTGACATATTCTCCGGTATGGCTGTTTAACAAAGCATTGCACCAAATTTACCATTATATGCACGTGTTTCAGACTTACAAAATTATTTTTTTCCACCCCACGATAACACTGGTATATACCGTAGATAACACAGGAATCTCATTCACAATATGTAATGTCACAGCTCACCTCCTCCTCCCCCTGTACAACTACTGATGACACCTCTATATACAGTAGATAACACAGGATCCACCATTCACACTAGGTTATGTCACAGCTCACCTCCTCCTCCTGTACAATGACTGATCACACCTCTATATACAGTAGATTACACAGGATCCATCATTTACAATAGGTGATGTCACAGCTCACCTCCTCCTCCTGTACAATGACTGATCACACCTCTATATACAGTAGATTACACAGTATCCATCATTTACAATAGTGGATGTTACAGCTCACCTTTTCACTTGCTGTACAGTGACTGATAGCACCTCTATTTACAGTAGATATCGCAGGATCCATATTCACAATAGATGTCACAGCTCACCTCCTCCTGTACAATAACTTATAATACCTCAATATACAGTAGATAACATGGGATCCACCATTGACAATAGGTGATGTCACAGCTCACCTCCTCCCCCTGTACAATGATTGTTACCACCTCCATATACAGCTGATAACCTAGCATCCTCCATTCACAATAGATGGTGTCACAGCTCACCTCCTCCTACACCTCCTGTACAATGACTGATAACACCTTTATATACAGTAGATAATACAGGACAATATGTGATGTCACCGCTCACCTCCTCTTCCTCCCTTCGCAGTGAGCTTTGTCCAGATTAAAGAATTCTAAGAAATTATTTTAATGAAACAAATTAAGTCTGAGTGAATCTATTGATGTTAATGCCCATGTGAAGAACAGGAAGTAGGAGTTCTAATATTTGGTCTAGGGACAAGTGTGGAAATTGCAAGATTTTCTTTCTAATACACATAAAACAAAAATTGCCAAAAAAAGAAATAAAAATACAATAGGTAATATTCTGACTGCACATTCCCTGTGAAGAGAAGCTTTCTGACAGGAAACCCTTGACTAGGTTTTAGAGTCCCAGGTTTCGAAAGAAACAGGTTAAGAAAAGGATGCATTAGAAGGGCACATTAGACTCGAAAGCTTTCTGACAAGTGGGAAATAACATCAATAATAATAATCTAATAATAACCAACACATTTCGTTTCCGATCCATCCATATTTTTTTAGACCGAAATACCCAATGGAAACGTAAAATACTAGTTAATATAGTCTATATCTAATTCAAGGGCATGTTAAACTGCAGAGATCAATTATTCATAAATATATCAATAATATAGTTACAATTTGTTGTCAGATTTACAATGTTTCGTACCTGAATCTTTAGAAGATAAATAATAATAAAAAAACATAATTCATATGTAAACCATATTATAATCTTGTAGGCCATTGTACGCTCTTCTAGGTCATGACCCATGCGCTGTGACGCCACAGTCTGGAGAACGTTGCTCTGTTGTTGTTTTTTCCTAAGACCCATCTTGGGATGACTTTCTAATCTAAAGTGTGTTGTTACAAAGTAGAACAATACATCATTGTATGTCAGTTTTTTTCCAAACTGGGTCAAACTGAATGTGCCGTGGAGCTTCTGGTGCGATGTAACACAGCAGTGCAGTCCATAGCGAAATATGTTCCACAATGGCCAACGTCATCAGGACAGCTTTGAACAGTTGCGTTATTGTGCTCAGGGTTGACACTGATTGCTGTCGCTCTTGTCAAGGCCAAAGATTCCACATGATTCATGCAAGAGCCAAGATATGTATCCAACAGAACTGATAAGCAGGAACATGAAAAGAGGAAACTAAGTTAGAGTTTTGAGCTGTAGCACTAGCTTAATTATAGTAGGTTGAGTTATTGAGTATTTTATACAACTCATTTGCAGCTTTTTTACATCTATGAAATGTTGTCTGTTGTGGACACAAATCTAGGCAAATCCCAAGAACCTGCCTACTAAAATGTAAAATTGACTCCTTAAATGGCCACTATTGTTTCAACAATCTTTGCATATATTATCCCCTTAGTGACCAAGCCAATTTTGACCTTCATGACGAGGCCAAATTTTACAATTCTGACCAGTGTGACTTTAGGAGGTACTAACTCTGGAACACTTCAACTTATCCCACTGATTCTGAAAACAAAAATTTGGCAATTTTCAAACTTTTAATTTTTATGTCCTTAAATCAGCATTATGTCGTGCACAAAATAGTTAATAAATAACATTTCCCACATGTCTGCTTTACATCAGCAGAATTTTGGAAACATGATTTTTTTTTGTTACGAAGTTAGAAGGGTTAAAAGTTGACCAGCGATTTCTCATTTTTCCAACAAAATTTACAAAACCATTTTCTTAGGGACCACATCATATTTTAAGTGACTTTGAGGGATCTATGTGACAGAAGGTACCCAAAAGTGACATCATTCTAAAAACTCCACCCCTCAAGGTGCTCAAACCACATTCAAGAAGTTTATTAACCCTTCAGTTGCTTCACAGAAACTGAAGCGAAATAGAAGGAAAAAATGAACATTTAATTTTGTTCACAAAAAATTACTTTAGACCCAAACTTTTTTTATTTTCACAAGGGTAACAGGAAAAAATTGACCACATTTGTTGTGCTATTTCTCCTGAGTACACGGATACCCCATTTGTGTGGGAAAACAACTGTTTGGGCCCATGGCAGGGAAGGAGCGCCATTTGACTTTTTGAATGTAAAATTTTCTAGAATAATTAGCAGACACCATGTCACGTTTGGAGAGCCCCTGATGTGCTTAAAAAGTAGACAAGTGACACCATTTTGGAAACCAAACCCATCAAGGATTTTATCCAGGGGTATAGTGAACATTTTGAACCCACAGGTATGACACAGAATTTGATAACATTAGGTTGTCATCTTGAATACGCCGTCATTAGTGTTGAGCACCAGTGCTCGCTACTCCAGTTTGCTTCGGATGCACAGGTATGCACCGAATATTGAGGGTTCTCGAGTGACATGTTCCCCGCTTGTTTCGCAGCTGTTAAACACCTCCAAAAAACATGTAGAGATCCACGATACTCTTTGAATATCCAAGCACCCGATGCAAACTCGAGTAGCGAGCACATGCGCTCATCACTAGCCACCATATCGACATAATTTTTTTTTTACTTTTGAAAAAACCCAAATTCTAACTCCAACCCTAACACAACCCTAACCGCAACCCTAAACCCAACTACAAAAAATTAAAAAATAAATTATTTTTTATTTTATAATTTTAATCTAACTAAGAGGGTAGCAAAAGGGGATTTGATTTACTATTTTAATTCTTTTGATCACTGCGATAGCGTCTATCACATTGATCAAAGGAACCAATAGGAAAAATTCCCTATTGTTGCCGGGTACAGGCTGGCAGATATCGGTGGCCGCACTGCACATGCGCCCCCCATTTTTTTTCCCATGAAGATAACGTGGAGGGCCGGGAGGTAGATCAGGAGGGTCCAGGAATGGCGTAGGTGGTTTCAGGGGCATAATTTCTCTCTCCTCTGACATGTGTATCATGTCTGAACAGAGACAAATCATTGTAACAGTGGGTACAGCTTTTTTTTTCATGATCGGGGACCATGATCATGTTCTCCAGGATCTACGCTAATCCCGGTATCCGAGACCCCAGAGATTTTCCTTCTCTGGGGGTAGCTACATCCTCATTCCGGATAGCTGTTTTAAAATTGCAATGAGGGAATAAGCCCCCTTAGTGGCTGCCATTTTAATGCATATCGGCGGTCGTTAAGGGGTTAATAGTATAAACAAATATAAGAAACATTGTAATATCTTATCCGTGAAATGTGTTCGTTTCTACACTTAAACCCTTTAAAAAGTGGCTTATAAGTGTCATATCTCGCTGCAGTGCTGGATGCACAATTACACTGCTCAGTACTGCTATATAATATCCTCCCTGCTGGTTCTGATAGATAAAATGAGAGTTATCCAACGGATGGCACCACAGCTCAGATCGAGGTAAGTATAGAGTACATGTATATTGTTGTAGGCTAAAAAATATTATATCTAAATAAATCAATATAATTGTGTAGATATAGATTAAATAGATGTCATGTAAGAAGGCCCTTGGGAGTGCTTAACCATTAGGGATAACTAGGGATAATATTATAGCAGTAAAATAGCTTTATATACCTCTAGCTTGTGTAGTGACATTCACGTTTCGGCGGCATGTTTTCGTCTGCGGGTGGTGTCACACTAGCTGGAGAATATCAAAATGGCCACTAGTGTCAGGCAGAACCTGCTTAATAAATGTAAAGCTATTGTTATTTTCCCTCAAGCAGTGGTAACATAAGCCGAGGGCGGGCGCATCCTCATGGTTATGCAATCCAGGTCCCAACTACTATACATCATGCGAGTGGGAGCCAGGATTGTTGTATAATTTCCTCCATGCCCCTGTTGATTCTGTAGATGTGCCACATAGAGGCAGGAGAGAAGGAACCCCTCATGTCTGTCTGTGTGTGCCTTGCAAGGGAGACAACATGGCAACTGTTCTGCAGAAGGTGAGGTAGAAAAATGTGGATGCATTTAGAATTATTAAGACAAAGGGAATCTAAAAATGTCACTGTCCAACTTTATACTCAGCAAAAAGAGGATGGCGTCCTAAAATAACTAGTACAATTCAGCTTTTGCCCACATAGCTTTTGACCACGTTTTGTGATCGTATAATGTTATGACTGCCAAAGCACATTCACACAGGTAGCGTATAAACAAGGAAGACAAATACTTGAACTTTGAGAGGTCCCTGTTCAAACGAGGAAAAAAAACCTTCTTTTACCCTGGTCTTTCCCTGCCTGACCGCGGAGGTTGGCACTCTACATAGTAACATAGTTATTAAGGTTGAAGGAAGACTTTAAGTCCATGTAGTTCAACCCATATCCTATCCTAACCTGCCCTAACATGTTGATCCAGAAGAAGGTAAAAAAAAAAAGATAACATAATGGGGCCCCCACTCAACGGCGGCTTACCCTGAATGTCCTTTGCAGCGCCTAGAATCACTGGAGTAGCAATTTGCTAAAGAATAAAGGAATCGCGCACAAAACTACTGAAACTAACAGAAACTACAGCAAAGTAAATGAATCCAACAAAGTCTATCACCAGCAGGAAACACCAGCGGGGGAGGTATATAAATCTACACCCGAAAGGTGATAGGACAGACAAACAGAATAAATGAAAAACAACTGTTACCCAAAACTGACAGAAGCAAAGATAACAGAATTAAAACACCCAAAGAAAAGGCGTTTCTGCTGTGGCTCAACGGAAAGAGACGTCGACTGCAGACACAAAATCAATGGTTTGAATCCAGAAGCATGACCTATATAAGCACAAATTGCATAAATACCATAAGTTTAGTTCCTTATTCACATATTCTGGTTACAATATTCCTGCTTTGAGGCTAAGTGCACACGTTCAGGATTATTTGTGTTTTTTTCGCGGCAAAAAACGCGTTAAAAACGCATGAATGAAGTATCCTATTATTTAGAATGAATTCCGCAATTTTTGTGCACATGGTGCTTTTTTTACACGAAAAAAACGCATCGCGGAAAAAGAAGCAACATGTTCATTAATTTTGCGTAATTCTAGCGTTTTTCCCACTATATTATTGACCTAGAAAGTTCAGGGAAAAATCGCTGTAAAACCGTGCAAAATCCGCGCAAAATCTGAGCAAAAAAAAGTGCGTTTTTACCGCGAAAAAAGTCCGGTTTTGCTCTGGAAAATTCTGCACACATTCCTGAACGTGTCCACTTAGCCTTAAGATTCTGGAATACTCCTATTTTCTTTTGAGATTTCCTCTCTATGGAACCAAGATATATATAATTTTTTATTTACTTTCTACTTTTGTTTTTCTGTTATTGAGTTTTGAAAGAGTCATACAGCAGAATATAAAAGTAAAACATTTACAGTTACTTTATCCAACCATTTTGGATTTTACAGAGCATTCCTTCGCCATGAGCAATGAGATTCTTTCTTCTAGAATAGTGTTTTTTTTTTCATCTCAGTAGTTACATTGTATTTGGCTTTTGCACTTATTGGGCTTTGCAGCTTTTGTACTTTATGTTTCATGGGAACTTTACTTATTTTTTTCTGCCTAACATTTATTTGTAAGATACAAAGAATCTACTGGCATAATACATTTCTATCAAAAATAAAGCCCGGCACCGAATAATAAGACAAGGCATTCAGCAGCCTACTTTTTTTTTGAAGATGCTCTTTACTGTGTAAAATTGTCTTCGTACCATTAGGTAAAGACTTGGGATACGCAACTATTTTCTTTTTGTGTAGATCCATCAATGTTCTGGTAATTTACTTTTTAGCAACCATCTTTCCACTAAAATCAATAAAAGCTCTGAAAATCTACAAGTGATATTTGAGCAAGAAATAGGGAATGAACATGGACGCCTTATACAACTAGTAAGCTCCACTAGGCTTTCGAGTAGCACGTAGATGTTCCAAATATAGCGAAGCAGATGTCTCAAGGGCTTTCAGAGTCAAAGAGACATCTGCTAATAATGGGATTAATTATTAACTTAAAGGGATATTCCCGTTGTAGCAAGTTATGAACAGGATAGATGCTAATCGCTGGGTGTTCTGGGACCTCTATTGAGAATGGGGCTCTAGAAACGTGCCTACTTCCAACAGTCAATGAATACATCCATGGCACGCATGTTGTTCACTTCTCCACATCCATGGCACGCATGTTGTTCTCTTCTCCAATAAAACTGGACGTTTTAGAACCCTGCTCTTTAGAGCATTGTGAACTCCATTGATTTGACCCAAAGAAGTCATCCAGTTATCACCTACTTTGTGATTATTCCTAAAATGGGAATAACCCTTTAAGAATAAGTAAGTAGTCTCTAATACATTAGTCTCCATTTGATAAGGGTGCAAAGAAGAGTGGGCGGATGAAAGTAAGAATGACTGCAGTATCAGACTATGCCAGGTTTGTTTGTAGTCTGTTACCATGGAGATGCATAGAAGCATCTGACAAAAGATTGAACTTTGTTTTTTTTTTCATCTAAATGCATTGACACATTAACAATAAAGTTGATAAGGTGGACATTGTCTTTAGTAAAAGGATTTTTTTTATAGTGTTTGTGTGCAGGCAATTTGCAGGATGCTTGTGATAACCTCTGAGCTACTCGACCTTTTTCATATACTCTATTGTATTTATAAGAGTTCTCTAAGAAAAAAACAGTGCACAATGAGGCTGCTCGCCCTGACAATTTCATCTGTTACCAAAGACACAAAAGGGCTAACCTCAGGGCAAATCTATTACTTAGCAACAACTTATTCATAACTCTTTGCATGCTGCAGCTCCTTGAAAACACTTTTGGAAAGCTTGCTAGGTTTTAAATTTTTGCACATCAAATTATTA
>VIAB01000826.1:72735-89885 GCA_009801035.1 Oophaga pumilio | reverse complement strand
GTCATTCTCAAAACTTTTGGCCATGACTGTATATATATTTATTATTGGATAATTCTGAATATACATATTTTTTTTTATATATCCCAGAACATGTGAATCCGCTTTTATTCCACATCCATAAACGTTAGACTTGGAAAATTCTAAAACTTCCAGGTAAAATAATAACAAACAGATCTTTTCTATTCTACAAGTTGCATATATATGATGCCTGCATTTAACTCGCCTCTATCTGCTAGATATACCTGTGAAGGCTTCTCTCTCCATTTTGAGAATTTTTGGGCTATGTTTGATGTCTTAACATCTGCGAGGTAACTGTGCACGGGGGTATAATTATGAATTTTTTTTTATCTAATATAATCGGAAGAACAATAAACGAGTGAGAAGGCATAAAGCTGGCTCTGTAAGATACATTACTAATAATCCTGCATTTTCATATGTTTATTTCTTCTCTCCTCAAACGCCGGCACCACCCAAGGAGACGATAATTTAGAACTGCAGGACAGAAATAGGAAATGTGTTCAATATTCTGCAAAATGTTCAAGCCCTTGAAGTCTGTACATTAAGAAATAGGTAATGAAGTGAATCATAAAGTATAATTAAGATGAAAGAAAGGTGTGAATTATAAGGAGGGGCGGCGTACCGGCAAGCTGTAGATAATAACATTGCTGAGACTAAATTAACCAGTAAATAAATTCAAGGAAGACAAGATGACGGAGTGCCAGGCCTGCGGTCAACATGGACATATATAAATAGGGGTTCGATGCAGCTTGTGCAGGTTGTCTGGAGAGAGGAAAAAACAAAGGAATGCAGGAAACTCTGGTCACAGGGAGCGCAAAGGACACAGAAGAGGAGATTAGAAATTTAAATAAACAAAGAAAATTTCTGACCTCCACTTCTGTGTCCTTTGCGCTCCCTGTGACCAGAGTTTCCTGCATTCCTAAATTAACCAGTAGGTTTGTTTAAAGAGGCATATACTTCTGATATGATGTAGACACCATCGAGCAGGGCAATTGTTATGCTGGAGTCCTGCTCTGACAGGCAGGGTCTCCGGCGTGTCACTTTACTCACCCGTGCTGCTGTCAGGTCTTCCCTTCCCCATTCTCTGCATGCTTCCAGCCGGTCCTCTAGCCATGTCTTTAGGGCACAAGCTTGTGCACTCCTGCCTTCTTAAAGGGTCAGCACATGCACTTGCTATTTCCTTCCCAGCCAATAGCTGTGGAACATTATGTATACATGGTTTCCTCCCCACTGGGGAGGTGCCTGAGCAACCTTCCTGTTTTGCTATCTAAGTTGTGTAAGGTTGCATGCCAGTCCCTGCTGCACTCTGGTGCAAACCCTGCCTGCTGCCCTCTGGCGCAAATCCTGCCTGCTGCACTCTAGTGCAAACTCTGCTGCATTCTGATGCAAACTCTGTCTGCTGCACTCTGATGCGAACGCTGTCTGCTGAATTCTAATACTGACTCTGCCAGCTGCTCCCTTCAGTCTGTCCTCTGGGTCCAGCTGCTCCGCGTCCGTTGGTCTGTCCTGGAGTGGCACCTGGCGTGCATCGGGAGCCAAGTCTAACCTCACCATCAGAGGCTCTAGTGAACAGTCAGGTGTTCGCTTAGTCACGCCCCTCCAGGCTGTCCACGGTCCATGGCACAGTGGTTCCACAAACCACATCCGTGACAGCAATAAGGTCTTCAATACTGTTAGTTTTTTTTAAAACAGGCAAAATTATTTTGAGAAGTATGACCGCACTTTCACAAAAACTTTTAAAAGACACGTCAGACATTTTGATCGGTGGAGTCTGGTTGCTGAGATCTCTTAAGATCACTAAAATGGCGGAGCCGAAGGGATATTTTGAGCGCTGATCTCCACAAAGACTGAAGATGGTCTCAATGAAAAGTGTATGAGTAGGTCTCAAGTCTTTTTTGCTCCATCGGTTGGGTCTCAGCACCTTGATCCAACTGATCAAAACTTTTAAATGGAATTTCAAAAGTTTTCACAAAGTGCATTAACTTTTTTTACAGAAATCGGATCTCTGATCAATAACATATTAGCTCTTCAGAGGTAACAATTATTTCATACCCGCTATTCCAACATACTACACAGAGATCTTACTGATTTTAATAAGCATTGCACACTTTTT
This sequence comes from Oophaga pumilio, assembly GCA_009801035.1. Classification (NCBI taxonomy): domain Eukaryota; kingdom Metazoa; phylum Chordata; class Amphibia; order Anura; family Dendrobatidae; genus Oophaga; species Oophaga pumilio. The sequence goes on along the minus strand of VIAB01000826.1, from coordinate 87,754 downwards.
CTTGTGGTGGCGCTGCAGGAGCAGTGAACGCTTGTTGTTGCCTATTCCACGGATTACAGTAGGATCCCCTATGATCAGCTTATTATGGAGGAATTTGGTACTTTCCACACTGTCCAAAATGGTCAGACGTGGCATTGATTCTGAAATGTACTTTATTTGTTCAGTTGGCAGTTTCTCACAATCTCCGATGTCATCTCCTCTTTGTGTTCAGCGGGTGATGTTTTTCTTGCAAAATGATGTCCAAAACTCGGAGCAATAATTTCTGTGGTTTAACTATTGATTTGTATAGAAGTAAAACTTTTTTTTTTTCTTGGCATGAGCATCTATTCCACTCTTCATGCATCTTATGATTTTATTTGCCTTGGCAGCAGCTCCCTGGCATTGGATGCTGCATATGAGACTTGCTCTCTGCAATATTTCTTATCTGTCTTGTTCTGTCTTCTCATTTTTCCTACTGGTTGAGTAGAAATGACCAAAATCTGCCCATGTACTTTGATTGCTTTTGTTGTCTGTGTAGCTTTACATTGTTTTCTCTCCATGGTCCTTTCTGACCCAGTCAGCTTTTTCCCTTAAACATTAATTATTCCTCCTTTGAGTCAGTTTCTTTTTAATGACTGAAATTAGGTTACATGAAGTCTTTTTTTTCTGAAGCCTAATATTGTTATTATTGTTAAGATGATGGAAAGCAGAGTAGAATTTTTGTAAATGTCATGAGCGTTTATGTGGATTTATGTGGTTGTATCTCATGCCCAGGGCCGGCGTTGGCGGTAGTCAGACTAGGCAGCTGCCTAGGGCCCCTGCTCCCAAAGGGGCCCCCAGCCAGTGGCATGCCGCTAATAACGGCACACCATGCAGCCGCTATGGGGCCCATGAGTCAGGGGGGCCCGCCCGGCACCAGCGCTGATTCCCACCCCTCCTCGTGCGCCGCATCCAACTATATCAGCGTCATTACGCCGATACAGTTGAAAGCAATGATTGAGGAGAGAGCTTCAGATGACCCTCCCTCTCCCATCAGTCCCCTCTGCCTCTGACACTGCGGGTGCGCGATGACGTCATTTCAGAGTTCACCCATTGTGTGCCGGGTAGTGGGTCGCTGAGACCATTGCCGAACCGGGAGCAGCGCTGGGAACGAGGAGGAGAGGTAATGATTGTGTTTTTTTTTTTAAATATATCAGTGAGTGAGTACTGGACTTTGGGGCTGATTTATATTCTCTGGGGGGAAGAGCTACATTATATTCTATGGGGTGGGCTGTATTATAATCTGAGGGGGGTGCATCATACTCTATAAGGGGGCTACATTATTTTTAATGGGGTGGTGGGCTGTATTATGTTCTATGGGGAGCTGCATTATATTCAATGAGGGTGGTTGCATGATATTCTATGAGGGGGCTACATTGTATTCTATTGGGGGGGCTACATTATAATGTAAGGGGTGGCTTCATTATACTCCATGAAGGAGCTGCTACTATATGAGGGGGCTACATTATATTCTATGGGGGGCTGCATTATACTATATAAGGGGGACTGCATGATATTCTATGGAGGGGCTGCATTATACTATATAAGGGGGCTGCATTATATTCTATGGGGGGTCTGCATTATATCTTAGGGGGCTAATTATATTCTATGGTGGGTTGCATTATACTTTGGAGGGGCTGCATTATACTAAATGAGGGGGGCTGCATTATATTCTATGGGAGGCTGCATTATATTGTATGGTGGGGCTGCATTATACTTTGAGGGGGCTATATTATATTCTGTGGAGTGGCTGCATTATACTCTTATGGGGTGGCTGCATTATACTGTATCGATGACTATGGGGAATATATTATACTATATGAAGAACTATGGGCAGTGCATTATACTATGGGAAGTGAATTGTACTACATGGAGGACTATGGGAGTGCATTATACTATATGGAGCTCTATGAGGCATGTATTATTCTATATGGAGGACTGAGGAGTGTATTATACTACATGGAGGACTGAGGAGTGTATTATACTATATGGAGGACTGAGGCGTGTATTATACTATATGGAGGACTATGGGGAGTATATAATACTGTATGGAGGATGTAGTGCAGTGGTCACTGCACGGGTATGGGGGACACTCACTTGGCTGCGATATTCAGGCACACAGGAATGCTTTCTTACTTAAACAGTCCAATGCAGTTTATTAAGCCATCATAAACCACCAGGTTACATGTTATACATCACATGGTCCATAGTATTTTACAGGATATGGCTTTAATTCACAGTCCCTAAACCCGCCAGACCTCTCTGTCCAGTTACCAGGGGTGACCGTATGCCAAACAGTTCCTTAACGTTCATGGAACCTAACAAGCACCAACAGTCAGTGGAGGTACCTTACAGGAGCTCCTGCTCCAGATTCTAACTCTTTGTCAGTTCTCTCCCGAGGAAGTTGCCTTGCTGGGATCAACGTCCTTGTGACAGGGGCACTCCTGACAGTCCAGACCCTCAGAGGGTCTGTAGCTCCCCCAACGTAGGTTGTCACAAACTCTGCTCACACATGGCATCTCCGGGTGCTATTCAGGACGTCCTTCCCTCACTGGGACCGTCCAACACACAGACCTCACCTGGTGCTATTCAGGGATCCGATCCTACTCCCAGGACCTCCCAACACACCAGCCTAACTAGGTGCTATTCAGGGATCCGATTCTACTGCCAGGACCTCCCAACACACTGGCGTCCGGTCCAAGGCCTCACCATGTGCTTCAGGAAGTTAGTTGCTCCCAACACACAGGCCTTCCGGACCTTGCACTTTGACCACTCAGGTTCAAAACACACGACCATGTGACCAGACATCAGTCACATTATATATCCCAAACCACCCCCATATGTGGGCGGTGTATGTGTGATTAGTCAGTCCTGCCCAACTCCCCAACTAACCCTGTAAGACTCTCTAGTAAACTAACAAAACTGTTGTGGAACTACAAGTCCCAGAACAACATTACTTGGCTTAAAGCGCAGAGGACTTCTGCGACACATACCTGCCAGTCACAACAATGCCAATTACTGTTTCACCATCACAATCAAGGAAACGCCCACATGCATATACTGAGGAGCACATACAGCGCCCCCTATCTGTAACAGGGCTCACTGCATCACAAGGACTATGGGGAGTGTGTAATACTATATGGAGGACAGATGAGTGTATTTTACTAGATGGAGGACTATAGGAAGTGTTTTAGACTAGATGGAGGACTATGGGGCACGTTATATTATATGGAATACTATGGGGTGTGCATTATACAATATGGAGGACTGTGGTGCTCATTATACTATATGAAGGACTATGGGGTGTATTATACTAAGCAAGCAAAATGCTGCATATTTGAGTGATTGGATTGTTTATGCCGGAACAAAAATCATTGTTTTCAGAAGCACATCGCCCCGTGAAAACTGTAGATATGCTGCTGATAACATGATACTGTATGGGGACAGATTGATCTATTAGTGATTGTTCTGTCCCATCATTATTCCTCAGCCAGTGGAAAGAGGCCGGGAAACAAGTGTTGAACGACTTCAATATTGTCGATCACACTCGTTTAGCAGCCTGAACTCAGCGCACGTAAATACAACCAAAATGTTTCTGTGTGATAGTGCAATATGTTAGCATTTTTAAACTTTTGCCTAGGGCCCCACTTTGCCTAAAACCAGCCCTGCTCATGCCTTCAAGTGTGAGCCCTGTCATTTTATCCAGAAAATGTGTCATATACTCGGGAAATCCTGTAAATGTCTGATAGATGCTTCTCCACTCAGTGGGACCTTTACCTATCTTGAAAACTGTGCTCCATTTTGTGTTGCAGTGAATGGAGACGTCTAAATTGGGAATATCCGTTTAACTTAGATACTCAGAGCTGCCATGTTAGGCTTGAAATACCTGTAGGAACTGTAACCCTCCTTATTTTTGTGGTTCTGTTCAATTTTTGCTTTGATGTTAAATCATTTTTGGAATATGAGACTATGGTCAATGTGATGCTTTGAGTTACCCCCTTCAAGAGCATTTCGCTCATCTATCTCCCAGCTTCCTGCTTGCCAAGGAACGGCGTTCTACAGAAGTTTGACAGATTGGACACGTGGCATACTCCTGCCATTGGTGCAAAATAAGTACTCGGCTAGCTTCAGAGCAGAGTTTGCGGGCTCTAAAACATTGTGCTTAGAAGAGGCGAGTGCTACTTGTTTTAAGAAATAATTCCTTTTGATGACTGCAGCAATGGACGTAACACAAGGATGGAGCAGTAACCTGTAAAATTAAAAATCGCTTGATTCTTAGAGATAAGAGAGGATATTTAATAAGTAGTAAATTGTAAAGTTTCTTTGTTCGCTAACTTTGTTGTGTTGTATGTGTTATTGCCACCTCATTATTGTTTTTTTCCTTTGCTACTTTTGTTCTGTTGTATGTGTTATTGTCATAGAGAAAAATGAATATTAAGATCCATAAAGTCCTCTCTAGAGAGGGGACATATCAACCTCGCACTGAACATATGGGATTAATTTAACTGGGGAAGTGAAAAGAGCTGACACGTCAACCTCCATTGAAGTAGGGTCTTCCTGCAGTGACCTGTTAATTACAACAGTAAATCTCCTATCAGATCCAACCACAAGACGCGTATTCGTTTACTCAAGAGGCCGAGAAGTACACTTACAAGGCAAGAGTTTTCTCTGTTCAAAGCACTGATCACAGACTTTTTGGAACCAGTGGTCAATGATGAATATTGGGGCTTACATCGACTCGATATTTATGGGAGATAGATTTTCGTCGTCATAGCGAAGCGGAGAAAAGCATACCACATTCACTCACATCACTGTAAGACCATTCTAACCCCTCCAACCTAATATTGTTCCGAAGGATGATGCTATCTATGCCAAGTTTCATCCCTATGGAAAGGTAAAATTGTGATAGGAAATATGACAGCAATATCTACCACCTGGGACTAAGATATCCTGAACATCTAATAGACTTAGCACTTACTTCACCAATGGGAGGTATTTGGGTGTAACCTTAATCTAATAAAAAGTAAAATTTGGGTTTTTGTATTTTGTCAGTCCCGGATGGTACAGCTTGCTGTGGGTTTTGTCCTTTTCCCTAAGTAGTACTTCGCACTGCCAAGCTCTGAGCCATTTCCATGACAAAAGTTTTGTACTTTTTCTTTGTTATCCCTTTTGTTGCATGTAATTGAATATACCGTATTCCATTTTGTAACATCTTTTGGATATTTCTATAAACACTGCCTACCTTTCTGTATTAAATATATAAAACTTAATAGCTCTGTTCCTTATACTCTGTAAACCGCACCCCTGATGCCTTCTGTTACCTGTAATGGGTGTCTAATCGACCTGTATTAGTGACTGGTGGTGGCAGCAGCTAGCAATTCCTTCTGTCATTGTGGAGTTGGCTGTGACCGTATCGGGATATATATAGAGATATCTATATATCTATATAGATATATAGATATCTCTATATATATATACAGTACAGACCAAGAGTTTTGACACACCTTCTCATTTAAAGATTTTTCTGTATTTTCATGACTATGAAAATTGTACATTCACACTGAAGGCATCAAAACTATGAATTAACACGTGGAATTATATAGCTAACAAAAAAGTGTGTAACAACTGAAATTATGTCTTATATTCTAGGTTTATCAAAGTAGCCACCTTTTGCTTTGATGACTGCTTTGCACACTCTTGGCATTCTCTTGATGAGCTTCAAGAGGTAGTCACCGGGAATGGTTTTTACTTCACAGGTCTTCCCTGTCAGGTTTAATAAGTGGGATTTCTGGCCTTATAAATGGGATTGGGACCATCAGTTGTGTTGTGCAGAAGTCTGGTGGATACACAGCTGATAGTCCTACTGAATAGACTGTTAGAATTTGTATTATGGCAAGAAAAAAGCAGCTAAGTAAAGAAAAACGAGTGGCCATCATTACTTTAAGAAGGTCAGTCAGTCCGAAAAATTGGGAAAACTTTGAAAGTGTCCCCAAGTGCAGTTGCAAAAACCATCAAACGCTACAAAGAAACTGGCTCACATGAGTACCGCCCCAGGAAAGGAAGACCAAGAGTCACCTCTGCTTCTGAGGATAAGTTTATCCGAGTCATCAGCCTCAGAAATCGCAGGTTTACAGCAGCTCAGATTAGAGACCTGGTCAATGCCACACAGAGTTCTAGCAGCAGACTCATCTCTACAACAACTGCTAAGAGGAGACTTTGTGCAGCAGGCCTTCATGGTAGAATAGCTTCTAGGAAACCACTGCTAAGGACAGGCAACAAGCAGAAGAGACTTGTTTGGGCTAAAGAACACAAGGAATGGACATTAGACCAGTGGAAATCTGTGCTTTGGTCTGATGAGTCCAAATTTGAGATCTTTGGTTCCAACCACTGTGTCTTTGTGCGACAAAGAAAAGGTGAACGGATGGACTCTACATGCCTGGTTCCCACCGTGAAGCATGGAGGAGGAGGTGTGATGGTGTGGGGGTGCTTTGCTGGTGACACTGTTGGGGATTTATTCAAAATTGAAGGCATACTGAACCAGCATGGCTATCACAGCATCTTGCAGCGGCATGCTATTCCATCCGGTTTGCGTTTAGTTGGACCATCATTTATTTTTCAACAGGACAATGACCCCAAACACACCTCCAGGCTGTGTAAGGGCTTTTTGACCAAGAAGGAGAGTGATGGATTGCTACGCCAGATGACCTGAACCCAATCGAGATGGTTTGGGGTGAGCTGGACCGCAGAGTGAAGTCAAAAGGGCCAACAAGTGCTAAGCATCTCTGGGAACTCCTTCAAGATTGTTGGAAGACAAGTTCTAGTGACTACCTCTTGAAGCTCATCAAGAGAATGCCAAGAGTGTGCAAAGCAGTCATCAAAGCAAAAGGTGGCTGCTTTGAAGAACCTAGAATATAAGACATATTTTCAGTTGTTTCACACTTTTGTGTTAAGTATATAATTCCGCATGTGTTAATTCATAATTTTGATGCCTTCAGTGTGAATGTACAATTTTCATAGTCATGAAAATACAGAAAAATCTTTGAATGAGAAGGTGTGTCCAAACCTTTGGTCTGTACTGTATATATATCTATCTATATCCCGATACTGGTGTATATACACCTTCGACTCCAACACATGGAGTTCCCCAATAACCGGCCTAATAGTGGATGCAGCCACGGCCTCGTCCATCACTTGTTAGTCAATTGCGTAATTGCCCTGATGATTGGAGGCAGCGCAATTACGTCCCCTGACAAACTGGTGGGATCTGTTATCTCTCTGGTGTTATCAATGACAAACTTAAGGCTGGGTCTCACATAGCATATACACCAGCGATCCCGACAACGATCAGGATCGCTATATTATCGCTGCTGAGCTGCCAAACAGGCAGCGATCAGCACAAGGACACTGCGGGTAAACATCGCTAGTGCCTGGAAACCCGCTGTGTACCTTGGTTACCAGCTCCCTGCATCAGGGCGCTGGTATACAAGGTACACAGCGGGTTTCTAGGCACAGCCCTGCGCCTGGAAACCCACTGTGTACCTTGGTTACCAGCGGATCTCTGGTCTCCCGCCTGTCACACACAGCGATGCGTGCCTGTCAGCGGGAGACCAGCGATCAAAAAAATGTCCTGACATTTCAGCGACGATCAGCGATACCCGGCAGGGGGGCTGATCGTCGCTGAATGTCACACACAGCAAATATCGCTGGGGAGATCGCTGCTGCGTCACAAAACTAGTGACTCAGCAGCGATCTCGCTAGCGATATCGCTATGTGAGACGGGGGCTTTACTGGCAGCTGTGGGATCTGTGCTCCTCCCCCTGCTGTTCTCCTTGACAGTTTTTCTCTCTTCGTTATTGTTCGCTCCCTTTATTGATTTTTGTTGTGTTATGTGTGTCTTTCCCCCTTATTAGTATATTTACATTTAACATATGCTTTTAGCATTGTAATAATAAGGCAATTTATGTTTTCAGTTTATCTTTTGGACATTAATAAATGGAAGGTTTTTACTCTGATGCCTCAGCACTATTGGTACTTATAATTCTATGTGCTTTTAATAGTTCTATTTAGAGCATTACCGCTCGATAGAGACTTTCTGGTGTAACTGAGAAGCCAAGCTTTTCGTGCAGAGACACCAGAACTTTGGATTAAGTGTGGATATGAAAAATTTCATCGTAAGGAATGCCTGTTCTGAGAAATATCTAATGTGATGACATGCTTCACTACAAAGGTTATAACAAAAATATCCATACCATGGACTTGTGACCTTTGCTGTGTGAACATTGGTGTATGGAGACAGCTGAGTACAAGACTGTTTCCGTCAAAGATTTTGGATGGCGCGCCACTCATGCTCAACTCATACTCCATGTGAATCTCTCCTTACTACACTTGTGCAAGAGAAGTGGGGGTTTGTATTGATCGATGGAGGTCTTTGAGTTTTCCTTTAAAGGGGGTTTGTCACAGATTCCACAGTACAAACTGTATACGTCATTAAAAATATTTCATAGTCCTGGTGAGTTTGGTGTACTTATTTTGGCAATCCATATCACAAAGGGCAATTGAGTTCAGCCATAGAGAGAGCTCATGAGTCCTACTGTATTTAGTCTACAACCACCCAGCGTGAGTGATGGCTGCAGCTTGTACTGAGCAGTGTGTGATATCAGCAAGGAGGAGGGACACTGAGGAGGGAATAGTGAGGCTCGGATGGGTGTTCAGTAGCAGGAAGGAGGAGCATATTTATACAGTCTGTTCTCCTTTGGAATTTTCAAAGGAAGTACACCAGACTCATCAGATATTAGAGATCTGTTTAATAATGTTTGCAGTTTATATAGTAAAATCTGGGGACAGGTCTACTTAATTTGTTGAAATAGAAGATATGATGTCCATAGAGAGGCTCTACAGGCGACAGTAATATACCTATCTATTACTGCAGAGTTGAGATAATACCTTAGTGCCAATCAGATATTAACATTGTTAGTATAGTACTCTCGATTTTACAGATCACCTTTCTAAGCTGAGTATATTGCAGTATTTTCAATGTTTGTCCTTCTCGTATGTGTATGAGCGTGATATGACCTCTAATAATGACCCCCAGGCTATGCGTGCCGAGCTGTAAATAGGAAATCACGGCTCAGTCCGCAACATTCTGCTGATAGTGTTACATCTGTAAGCAGACAGTAATTTATACACAGCTGGATTTTCTTTCCTGGGCTGAGGCCTCAATATGAGAGGGGAGGGATGTGAAAAACAGTATAGGAATCTCATTATTTTCATGGTTACATTGCTCACGGTTCTGCACCAATTGTTCTTCTGCATTTTCGTCTATGCACCACGTTAAACACAATGCGCCTGGCTTGGGTGAGAACAATTGGCTGAATGCTCGCTGAAGAACACATTGAGGTTTATTGATCTAACATCACATGCAGGTAGCATATGTTCTCTGTCAGTGGTGAAAAAAAGATTTCTCTTTACCAGGGATGAACCTTTAGTTTTCTGTTTGCTCACTAAGATGGATTCCACATTTCCACGTAGGGAAAGTTTGGGTTCTGCTTCATACTGATGATAAGTTGTGTTTAAATGTTTGCGCTGCAGGCTTCTGTACCTCATACAGCTAGGGGTTCACAACTGCAATCGAATTGTAATTATAGAGAAATGTGGTCCATATCCTTGTGTGAATGTCATGCCCCATTCATGAGGTAGCCCCTTCTTAAGAGGGCTCTCTCATAACATATAATGCCTATCCAGATAACATATATTACCTATCCGGATAGGTGAAAAGTGCATGATTGCTGGGAATCCAACTACTGAGGTCCCCACAAGAACCGCTTATGTGAGTGGTTTGTTAGTGAACATATGTGACCTCTGCGGCATTTGTTTATAAGAGTGGTGTTTGCACGTACTCACTATCGCTGCAGTACTGATAATTGTTGTATGGGCATAGCTATCAAATGGGGAGGGTTGACATGTGTCTCGGGTGCTGTGTGCAAAAGATGTTTACTAACAAGCCCCACTCTACTAAACATAGTATTCAGATAAACAGAGCAGCAAAGCAAATGCTCAAGCAAGAACGGTAGAGCAGGAAACTGAATGCTATAGAAGCAAACTGAAGGGTAAAGCAGGAGACTGAACCCTGGAGCCGGAGACTGAACCCTGGAGCTGGAGACTGAACCCTGGAGCCGGAGACTGAACCCTGGAGCTGGAGACTGAACCCTGGAGCCAGAGACTGTACCTTGGAGCCGGAGACTGTACCTTGGAGCCGGAGACTGTACCTTGGAGCTGGAGACTGTACCTTGGAGCTGGAGACTCTCATACAGCCAAACCAGATCATCTCACACTTTGCACTGAGGAGGGGCAGTATCCCGAAACACAGTGTCTGCAAATTGAGATTCTGGTTTAGCTCTTATCCTAAGTCATGTGACAAGGCTCGTTAAAGGGTCGACATTGACTTTTAGGATTGCTACTTTCAATAGGTGGCAGTAGAGTTCTAGTTCTCTTCCTCTCTGAAGAGACAATTTGCCTCTAATGATAGAAATTCAACTGTGACATAATTTCAATGTTTTTTTTTAAGGGAGCTATTCTTCTACTAACAAAATTCACCTGATACCCTGACTCATGTATTTTTGGTGTAAGAACATTACTGAATTGTCGATAAAAAGAAAGTCTTTACTTTTCAATTCAATCAGTTTGTCTCCTCACCTTTTCCCTTTGTGCCCCATTCACGAGGTATTATAATAGCATTATCCTTTCAATGAGCTAACAGAGGCAATTAGGCTGGTGAATAATTACATGACACAGAACAATACTTTGATGGTTTTTATCCGTGTGCAGAATTATCTGTAATATTTTATTCATCTGAAAAGTTTCTGGAATTATTGTAAAGTGAATATCAACCATCAGAGCAAACTTTTACCAGTTATCGCTACTGAAATGTCTGCTCTAATCAATGCTTGTATTCCCCATAGCCTAACAAGTTTTTTTCTGGAGCACATTTTGTCATAATTCAGCACCACGCCATTCTTCTGTTATTCATTCTGAGCAATTCTGAAAAAAAAAATGATAACTTAATGTTACCATTTACCATGTTAAAGAGATTTGTCCTGACTGTTTCTGATTGGATAATGTAAAACTTTGACATCCCCAACTTCTAACACTCAGTTGTCTATTTATTCTTAAATATACGGTATATATCAGGTATATATAACACAATGCAGTTATAATAATAAAAGAAAATCTAGAATTGTTATTTTATATGGAATAAAACTATTTACTATACGTTTTTTTTTGTACCCAATCTATTATATATTTTAGGAGTCGGAGTCAGTGCATGTTATTCCGACTCCACCAAAATGTACACCGACTCCTTGACTCCGACTCCACAGCCCTGGATTTGAATAGGTGGTGGGTGTGCAATACACGGACATGACCACTGTAAGTCAACGAATATGTGCTGTGCAGCTCCGTAACTGAGCAGTTGCGGCCCCCCCAACAGCAGAAACAGCTGATCGGCAAGGTAATGTGTGTCATGCACCCATCGATCAGACATTGATGACCTGTCCTAAGGATGGGTCTCGCACAACCCCTTTAAAAATTTTTTTTTAGACTTTTTACCTATATGATGTTCTGCTAAAATGTTGCAAAAGTTGCGCTTAAATTTCAGACGTACATAAAATTATACAAGTGTGAGTGGGTGGGGGGGCTGGATTGAAGAAGCCGTCAAAAATATCTGAAAACCCCAAACCATGGACAAAGTGTCGAACCTAAAAAAAAATAGGCGAGCACATATAAAATAGGTGCAAATTAAAAGAAGAATAAGGTACCGGTAAATATGAAAAAAAAAACAGGTGAACAATGCCAAAAACTAGAACAAAAAAGGTACAAATGCAATAATAAATTGGGCAAAAAGTGCAATAAATGTGTGCCCTTATCCATAGCACTGTCTTTTTACTGTGATGTAATTGTCTTTTAGAAGAGTTCATTTTATGGCAGTTTTGGAAGTCGGCTTACATCCGCTAAAGAGATCAATATTTGAGCTGTAAATGGCACCTCTCCTGTCTGACATTGCTTCACGCATTCTGTGTTATACCGGAGAGGCGTACAGATTAACCGCAGCTTAAGGAGTCTTGGAGGCTCTCGGCCCGTTTCTATAACATTTGCGTCACGTACGGATCAATACCTGCATTTTAAGACCAATCATTTAGAATGAAGAAATAGCAAAAAAAAAAGGTGATTTTTTTTTTAATGGAGTTGAAAGTAATCCAGATGTTACACGGCTTGTAAGAAAGCACGGCAGCCTACAAATTGTAAAACTGAGTTTAGTCTTCCTTTCAGTGTTAAATGGCAGAATATATGGATAAAGAACACTAAAAGTTCAACCACTTGCTGTAACGTTATACTTTTGGCCACTGGCCTTCTGGAAATGCTATCTAGGCAGCTTTCAAGAGGTTGTCCAAATTTTTACCTTCCTTAAAAAAGTTGTGATCTGGAGATTTCCCCCAACTGTATTCGCTCCACATCCCATATCCAGAGCTCTGCCTGTCACCACTGACGTCACACATATCGGAAGCACTATGTCACCGAGGGAGACTGAGATTCTCTTTTGCCCATGTGTATTACTGCCCATAGGAGGAAACTTGGAACTGACTAAACTTCATAGGAAATGTCATCCAGGGCAGCTGGAAACTTCACAATCTAATGCCAAGGTGAGAGTGGGGAGGCCGGTGAGAACTGAGAAAAAAGAACATGGGGGATTATGGGGAAATATTATACTTGATTCTAGTTAAAAGAGTCTTTTAAAATTGCAATTTGGGTGTTGTAAAACCCCTTTGATAAATATCCAAAATGTCAGTAAACCTACCTTGCAATTATTGAGCCCACAACAATCTGCACTAAGCCATCCTTTTTTGTAGCACATTTGTCTCATCCATATTTAATCTCAAGAAAATTGGAGAGTTAGGGATGCTGGAGGACCTTTCAACAAATGTTATATGTTCTTAGGGTACCTTTTTCATTTTGGACCAAATAAGAAGGTGGGAAGGTACACTGCTCAACCATGTCAAGAGGTTTAGCAGTCGTTTTGAACAGTTCATTCTGTGCCTACAAATTCCAATTAAAATTAGACATCTTAGCTGGATTTCAGTGGTGACAGAATGCTGTAGACATTCTCTATGAACTCGGGTGCTAAGCACTCAAAGTGGATCAAAATATAAGCGAGGCAAAGATTTCCGGTCTTTGCATTTGGAAACTGGGGATAAGCGTTTTGCCTTCTGTCTGCTAACGCTCAGGCTTTGGAGGTGCACATCAGGCTGTGTACAGAACAATGAGTGTGATTGATCTTCCTATAGTGTCTGATGTAATTACTGCCTACGAACCAAGAATATTTTGCAAAATAGGTCAGCAACGGCTGAAAAATCTGCTGATCACATTGTTCGGAAATCCTGGGGCGTTGGGGAGAAATGCATTATCTGTGTAATTCAAATGTAGCTTCAGGTATCAACTTGGGTGACTCATTGTGGAAAGACATAAGATAAATTAAGAGGATCTGTCAGCTCTCCAGAAATGCCTGTTTTAGTAAATTCGGTACTTGCATTCTGCATAATATTATGCATTCCAATAAAATTCCTATAATGAGAAGCATTAAATATAATGGAACCTTGAACTTTTAGAAGCTCAAACATTTTAGAGGTCTTAGAAAACTCATACATTTGCCTAAAGAAGAATAACAACGTGTTCCTGTTATGTCTGTTGGCGACTTTGAGGCTTTTCGATCTACTATGTGTAACAGTAGGGTTTTAGACAATCGACAGTGCTGGATTAATTTCGAGTATAGCTATGGACACAGAGGCTGACAAAGGCACACAGATTGTGGTGTGCTGACAATATTGTGTCTGTAGGTTTCAGCGTTGTAAACTAGTTTGTAAGAAAGACTATCTATGGAATGTACATATCTGGGTGAAGTGTCACTGGATGCGCTGCTGATAATTATATCCAACAAATATTTTCCTTGAAAACTTTATTTTAGCAGGTTTACAGAGTCAACACATTTCGAGGTTAGGGCTGGACCTATTCATCAGGACAAAAACGTAGTCTAAGTCCTGCTCTGACCTCGAAACGCGTTGACACTGTAAACCTGCTAAAATAAAGTTTTCAAGGAAAATATTTGTTGGATATAATTATCAGCAGCGCATCCAGTGACACTTCACCTGGATATGTTTTTTCTTAAGTCCTTTGGACTCGTGTCGTGCAGCAGCTGATATACGGTATGTGTTTTATACATGTTGCTTTGTTGCAACACCACCAGGTGAGCAGATCCATGTTGGTTTCTGTGTTTGTGTTTACATTTAAAACCCTATTGTGCGCTCTTCCTTTTCCCAGTTTTCCTTAGTACTTTCTATGGAACGTGACACCATTTTTTTTTAGAGGATAAAGCGCCATATGAGATTGGAGGAATGTTGCATCACTACATATTGCATGATGCCGTATCCTAAGTCTTAGACTTCATTCAAATGTTAGTTGTTTTTTTTTGTTTTGTTTTTGCAATAACTCATTTTTATTGTTTTTCAATTTTTCACTGTTTTGCTGTAGTTTTTAAAAATCGTAGCAAATAATATACGGTTTAACTCCAGTCGTGGCAAAAAAAAAGATCTGTGTCAACGCAACCGAAGTGAATTTTACGGAGATGTAGGGATAATGCTGATTGAGATGATGCTGTAATTAAAGTGATTTTTTTTTTGCGGTTTATTCACCAATTAAGAAATTAAGAATTTCCGGTTGTCCATTGTCTCGTGGGTCACATGAGGTAAATTTAACTGAACGCTGGCCGATTGCCATTTTAGTGTGTGACATTTATTGTTCAAAACCATCCTAGATGCGTGATTGTCAATTACCCAGTGCAGAACGACGTCAGCCACAGGTAGTTTCCATAGAAATAGTTCCCGCTATATACCGTAATGCACAATGTCCGCATGTAGTATATACAGTACAGACCAAAAGTTTGGACACACCTTCT
>VIAB01000826.1:50531-66187 GCA_009801035.1 Oophaga pumilio | reverse complement strand
GCTCAGGCTGACCAGAAGCGCTGGTATGACCAGAACGCTTGTGACAGGACCTACTAGGTGGGTCAAAAACTATGGGTACTGGGCCCCGTACCACAGGACAAGCTTTAGGCAGCCTGGGAGGGCCCATACCTCGTGCACCAGCGACCCAATGACGTCACGTACCTGGTCACCCTAGACCACGCCCGTGGAAGGAGGAAGGCCTTCCAAGTGAACATGATGAAGACCCATCATGAGCGGGAGGCTTGTGCCCTCCCTGTGTGTAACCTTCTCGAGGAAGGACAGGCCGAATCCCTCCTGGATCTGCTCACCCAAGCCAAGGCGGGTGGATCTATTGAGGACATAGAGGTTGGCCACCAGTTCTCCGAGGACCAACGGTCCCTGCTGGAGGATACTCTAACCCCCTTCCGGGAGCTGTTCAACAGCCTTCCCGGAAGGACCGAGTTGGCTGTCCATCACATGGACACTGGGGATCACTCCCCGATCCGGCGATCAGCATATGGGGTCTCTCGAGGTGCAGCAGCAGATGCTCCAGGAGATTGACGAGATAATAAAGCTGGGGGTGATCCAGGCATCCAACAGTGCGTGGGCGTCGCCCGTAGTCCTCGTCCCCAAAAACGACTGAACAACACGGTTCTCCGTGGACTACCGGGGGCTCAAAGCTGTCACGGTCACCGATGCGTTTCCTATGCCGCACATCGATGACCTGCTCGATCAGTTGGCCGGGGCTAAGTACCTGACCGTCATGGATCTGAGCCGGGGATATTGGCAGATCCCTCTGACCCCCGAGGCCCGGGAGTGCTCTTCCTTTATCACCCCGTTTGGACTGTATGAGTCCACCGTGATGCCTTTCAGCATGAAGAATGCCCCTGCCACATTTCAGCGGATGGTCGACACGCTGCTCCAGGGACTTGAAGGGTACGTGGCTGCGTACCTGGACGTTATTGCCATCTTCAGTCCCACATGGGAGGATCACCTAGAGCATCTGACGCAGGTGCTTAGGCGGATCCACCGGGCAGGTCTGACCATCAAGCCAGAAAAGTGCCTACTGGGCATGAGCGAGGTCCTCTACCTGGGTCACTGGGTAGGCGAGGGGGTCCTGAAGCCAGAACCTGGGAAGATGGATGTCATTGCATCCTGGCCCACACCCAGTACCAAGAAACAGGTGATGCCCTTCCTGGGGACCCCTGGGTACTATAGGAGGTTTGTTCCACACTATAGTACCCTGGCCAAGCCCCTGACGGACCTCACCAAGAAAAAGCTGCCTCTCGCGGTAGCCTGGTCAGTCACCTGCGAGACCGCTTTTCAGGAGGAGCAGCCAAGGAGATAGGTATCAGCTCCTCACTTGAAGCTCAGATTTTCTGCTGGCCAGAGGACCCGTTATCAGACAGAGCCAGGAAAGCCTGTATGCTGATTTTTGTTTTAAACTCTGTCTCATTTTCTTACTATTCTTCTGCCTGATTTTTTGCCTTTATTTATATCTCCTGATTCTGCTTATTTCCTGCAAACCTGCTCCACCAGCCAGCATTTACCTCTTCAGGTATATTCCCATGTTCAGTATTAGGCAGCGCTTTGGACGCAGCACATGTCCGCTCCGTCCAAAGCGCTGTTGACTTTTGAATGCAGGTGATTCCGCATGTATTCATTGAACCGTGCAGAATCACCGCGTCCAATACATTGTACGGGACATTTTTCTTGTGGAGACGGAGCATCTCCGCAAGATAAATTGACATGCGGTCTAGAAAGACGCACCGCATGTGCGTAAACGCAAGGCTGCCGGAGGCAGCCGTGCACGCATAGTGGAGATGGGATTTCATGAAATCCCATCCACTATGCTGTAACATCTGGCCGCTATGGGTTGGACGCTGTGGATAAACACAGCGTCCAACCCGCAGCGTTTACTGACCGTGGAAACATACCCTTAGACTCAACCTAGGGCCCCTGAGTAAGTCCACAGTTTCCAGGCTACCACATAAGGGGCAACTTCACATAATCTCACTGCTTGCCCAATAATTAATCCATAGTCTCAATGCTCAGTGAAGAATCATACAGTAAAGAATCAGTCTGTTGTGATGATTAAACCTTCTTTCCTCTAGACGTAGAGGGTGCTCCTTTTCAATCACTGGAAGCTTTGGTGTAAAAAGTCATTTCGAAAGATTTCTGTACTGTCCCTTCATATATTTGTAGGTTGTAATAAAATCGCCCTTAGGTATTTGTTTTTTTTTCTCAAGTTTGATAGACAGTACTATACTATATACCTTGTGTTGTATGTTACAAATGGATTTTTTTCCCTGTGAATGCTTTAAGAATTACAGTAAACGGAGCTTTCATCTCAAAAGTCTGATCTAATTATACCTTGCATATTGAGACTTTCATCTGCTTATTGTCATTCTTTGTATCACGGTGGGAAAATGGCATCTCTTGTAATGTAATCTTACTAAAACTTAATGCACTGTTCGTCGCATGGGCTTTAAACGGGATAAATTCTATAAAAATAATTGGGGTTTATAGACATGATACTATGTGGTGTATAGCGTCAAATCCCTTTCATTGGTATAAAGTTAAAAGATAATATGCTGGCTATCTGCTGTCCCACTAGAGGGAGCTAAGGAGCCTACTGGATACGGAGATATTATAACTCACATCTACATTAGTATCTTGAGCTTAAAGTATAAAACCAGTATTCACAATAGAATAAAAATATGTACACAAGAAATGTGCAAGATCTCAGAAAGTAAATAAAAATATATTTTATAGTTAACTGTAGTTAAAAACGATAGACATACAAAGTCAGACATATAAAATAATACAGTAATTGGGTGTGCAGTGGCACCATACTCACAGATGTTTGGAGCTACATGATGAGAGATCATAATCATTTATGCCTAAGCACTGAAGACGGATACTCGAAATAAAAGAAAGAGTACCTTTTTAATCAATGCTTTAAAGCAATGTTGGTAATCAGGGAAGAAAAGGGGGAAAGGGCGGGTGTGACATAACTAAAGTAAAATTCAGTGGCATCAATGAGACCTCACCTATAAGGAAAGCATCCGATGTTCGTTTCGCCTCAAGCTTCATCAGGGGGTGACAGGAAAAAAAAAGGTGTTACCCCCTGATGAAGTTTGAGGCGAAATGAGCATCAAATGCTTTCCTTATTGATGAGATCCATTGATGCCACTTTTACATATTATGTCACAACTCTCCTTTCCTCCTTTTCTTCGCTTATTCTAAACATTCCTTTAAAGCATTGATTAATTAGGGCTCTTTCTTTCTTTTCTTTTTTTTTGAGTATCTGTCTTCAGTTTTTCGACATTAACAATAATGATTAATGATGAGCGAATGTGCTGGGATAAGGTGTTATCTGAGCATGCTCGGGTGCTAACCGAGTGACTTCAGCTACCTCGAAAATTATGTTCGAGCCCTCACGGCTGCATGTCTCGCGGCTGTTAGGCAGCCACAACACATGCATGGATTGGGAGCTGCCAGTTTGTTTTGCTCATCCCTAATTATGATCCTTCGTTATTTTGCTCTAAATATCTAGGAGTATGGTGCCACTGCCCACCTAATTGTATTATTTTATATGTCCGACTTTGTCTACCAATTGTTTTTAACTACTGGTAGCATATTTATTTATTGAACTTTTGCACATTTCTTGTATAGGTATTTTTAGTTATTATAAAGTTAAATGAATAAATAGTACTCAATTAGCTCCCTCTACGGGCGGCAGTAGGTTGCCAAAATGTTATCACGTCAACATAAAATTTGCAATGGTTTCATCGTTTGACAGAATCCTGTAACTCTGCCCGCTATAAAATATATAAAAAAAATATATTAACACTGAATTTTGGAACAAAGAACATGACATGGAGATTTACTATTTCCTATATAATTATAATGACATTTTGATGCTTCTGTCCATACATCTACTGTAGACATACAGTGATTGTCTGTGGCAACTCTGTAACCATATTTCCCTTCCAGTATAAAGCCAATGGAAATACAACATATCTCACGGTTTGCGAGTAAGTTTTTGGATCATAATGAGATTGCATTGTGAGGAAAAATTAAAATGATTATTAATAGCATTTTCTGTAAAGCTGGGGGGATTGGACCCTACAACTGGCAGGTTTGTTTAGTGAGATGAGGCCCACTGTACAGTGCATTGTGATGCTTTCATTATGTTCCCCAGCTAAACGTGTCACCGGGAGTTTCGGTGTGTCTCAGGCTTTGACTTAATCCGGTTTCCAGTTCAAGGCTCATCTTCTTCCAGGAAAACAGAATCCTTTAGATCTAAATAATGCAGGTCAGAGAGTCTAGTGAGAATGTGATTAATGTATTACCATCACCATCTTCTTCATTGACGTATACAGCTTATGTTAGACCTGTTGTTTTTATAATCTTTTAATGGTTTGGGGGGCTTTTGTCCCATTTTTTTTTTACTTTCCTCAGTTCCTGTCTCCATGAGCTTAGGAGGGACTGATAGTGGCCTAAAGCATATGCCGCCATATGGTGCGTCCTTAAGGCATTTTTCTATGGCGGATACCTCTATGATATGGCATCTCGTGGTGCTTGTCATGAATTGCCTCTGTCATGACAATGACACCGGTCCATAGGGCTAAATACACCTCGATTTATGATTTTTTTTGGCTTTGTACAACTATGACATTGTTTGGAGCTGTAATGGGGTCCAAATACACATACGAATAAAGCAGGTTGAACCCACTGATTTTGTCGTGAACCCCTGATTTGTATTATGATTTCGGGGACAGAAATATTTAGCATTTTAAATGCTTAATCCTTTTGTTACTTCCCTCTCCCCATACTAATCACATGCACGCTTGGTCAAATCAGTAGTGCATGTTTATGGAGAGAGACCTGTCTGCTCACACCTAACTGGTATTTGGGACCTCCTTAATGGGGTTTTCCTTTTTCAGAAAATCACTATTCCCAGTGGCAGTTTTTTTGCTTTTTTTTAATCTATGCTTTTCTCCTCCACGGTTTCAAGTCTTCACCGCTTCTCATGGTGTCCATTATTGTCATCAACAGTTCTGCAGCCGATCTATGGCTACTTGTATTGCCGTGCCCATGACCTACACCATCTGGACTGACATTTTGTGGAAGAACTGTCATGAACTCGTGCCCACGGTGGTATGATGGCGCAGTAATAGGGCTTTGATGGCGGTGTGTACTCAACCGCTTCAAATTTCATGTGGGAGGAGGAGGTTTCTGTTCGGTTCCATACATATGTGTTAAAAAATAGTGCCATGTGTTACATGTATGGAGTTGTCCTTGAAGTGTTGGGGACAATACCTTCATCCGATGCCACTTTATGAGGTCTGTATGGCAGAACGTGAAGGATGCATGGCCCTGTACTAAGGGACCCCATACACAATATATACTGTAGCTGTGGACTGAACGATGGTTATTGCTGATTGTTTGACTGGCAGCTATCTCTCCTGACTCCACCATATACAGTAGCGCTTTTTCTAAAAGAGAAACACTACTAGACTCCCATGGCGAGAGGTGGAGGCGCTTCAGATTTCATCCTGAAATCTGACCTGGCAAATCATTATCTCTCCTGACAGATGAAGTTAGGGGGCTCCCATACACATTAGCGTGTTGGTCAAACCAGTGGGTTGGGCCAACATTAGTCTAATATGTACGGAGGGCATTAAAGCTACACAAAGGGCATCAAACGCAGTTACTCATAGCAACCAATCAGAGATCAGCTTACATTTCTTAATCCACTCTGGTAAAATGAAAGCTGTGCTATGATTGGTTGCGAAGTGAAATCTGCCCTGATCAGTCCTTGAAATAGCAATCTTAGTAGATTTCACTTATTACATGCGTAGTGTACGGCCATCTTATATGTATATCAGGGGGATTGGCTTTATTATTATGTATATCCTGGGAGCCTATTTCTGTCGGTGACAGATGTTTCGTAGAGGGAGAGGCTGACAAGTTGCCTGTAAAACATTACAAATTACCATCACAAAGCTAAAGTAGCCATTTTACATGTAACCTTGGAGAAAGTCAGCACTGATTATGATTAAACCGCCGTTATCTGCATGCTCATTAGAAAATAATGAATATAAGCGGTTTCCACGAGAATCTCATATGTGTGCGTTTACGTCGGGCCATAGTGTTATATTGGATGTGGTGCCTGTGTTAAGGTGGGGCTGCGGACGCCATTTGTTAGTCTTCCCCGCAAAGCCGTTAAAATAACTCAGCTGCAATAATCAGGCAATTAAAAAAAAATGCCGTTAAAACCAAAAGACCTTATAATGAAGACGCTCCCAGGTCCCAGTCCTCTTCTCCCCCACCTCCTGCTGCTTTTGTGATGCAGGCGCTTTATGGCCGAGACCTCGTTCTTCTCCGATGGGAGGATGCTGGAGAGTCGCCATGGCAACAGGAAAGCCGCAGAGGCCTGCTGAATAACAATGGGGCAGGGCTGGTGGTGGAGCGAACAAAAAGGAAAGCTGTTTGTGTATCCCCAGGACGCGCACAGGGTGTTTATTGTCTACACTTTGCATCTGTGAGGGTCACCACTTTTTTTCAGATGCTAATTCAGACCCATAAAATGAAGGGCCAGGTGTATGGACTGAAAAGGGAGAAAAAGTTACGGCAGAGGGGATGATATGCACATATAATGGTAGCGATGTCCACTAATAAATACATAGGAGAACTTTGGAATCGCAGAAAACAGTCAGTCGTGTTGTTTATGGTGACTTTGAGCCATTATTTTGCTGCAGATTTTGCTTTCGGGCCTATAGGCTTGACGTTACACTACAGTTGCCAAGGGCAACATAGTGATATCCCTGCAATATGGCAACAAAAGCTATGGACGCACGTCAGACAAATATCTGACTTGTTTTCAGAAATCCAAGGCAGCACCGGCAGACATGCGCCACTCACATTTTTGCGAATGTGCTGCTGATTCGATAAACCCTTTATATTCAGGCGTTCATACACACATAAGATAAAAGACATACCAATTTTAACGGAATCTGATGATTATGTAACATGAACTGTCCCCCATAGATGTCTGGGTACGTAACCATCGGGCAGTTGGAATTTGCCTTCATGATTGTTCATACAGCAGCTGTGTAATGTTCATGGCGAAATAAATCCTCAACATTTCTGATTTAAATAGGTGACATGCCGCTTTTTTTGCAGGATGCGGAGACTCTATAGTGGTTTACGTGGACTTGTTTTCACCGGACAACCCCATATCTCCTATATTAAAGATAGGTGATAATTGGTGATGAGTGAACGTGCTGAGATAAGCTTTTATCCGAGCATGCTCAGGTGCTAAGCGACTGTCCTCGACGTGCTCAAATAATATGTTCGAGTCCCCGCGGCTGATTGTCTTGGGGCTGTTCGACAGCCACAACGCATGTAGGGATTGCCGCTGACTTGTTTTTAGTTTTATGTATAAGATGGTGGAGGCTTCAAAGAGACGCCTGAAGAATTGACAGATCACTTCTTTAACTGCTTCTCAGCTTTCGAAACTTGAAACTATTAAAAGAAGTGTAAAAAGATGACATGTGCACCACAAATCATTTTGCAATTTGCTTTTTTTTAGTGCTTTTTCAGGCAGGTTCAAGGTGGAATCTGCCTCTAAAGGATGCCTTGTACAAATACCCCCAGGCTTCCCTAACATTTGTTTTGTAAAAATGACAAGAAAATAACCAAAAATTCCAAACTAAATTAGGATCTGGAATTTTCAAAAAAATTAGAGGCAGAAGACTGAGCGAATAAAAGTAGACGTTGTCAGCCTTTATATGCCATTACAAGTGGTAGGTGGAATAGGCTGCTCCCTGTGGTACCATTAGGGCAAGTGGGTGTGCAGTTTTTTTTAAATAAAAACCAAAAAAACCCCAAAGAAAGCACTCTAGAGGCAAAACCAATGCCAGAACAGTGTACCTCCCCAAAAATGTATGCCATGGTAAACTATGATATTCCATACAACAATGTCTCTCATTTACATGACCTAATTATCATTTTTTTTAAGATATATTAATTAAGTAAATTTCAAAAAAACATCTAACATCTCTTAATCAGAGAAGGCCAAAGTCGGTGATGATCTCTGATCCTCTGCTTGGTCATGGGACTGCTACTACAGCATTGATTTATGGCTCCTTCTACATTTCCATCTCCTCACTGAACTATGACAAAGGAAGGAACAAAAGGCTGAAGCCAAATGCAATCAATGAGCTCTGTCAATGACGTTCAGAGGACAGCTTCTTAATCTAGACCATAAATGGTGCTAATAGGAAACACTTGGCCTTAATGATTTGGTAATATAGGGTACATTGTAAGGCCTCATTCAGACCTAAGTGATTGTTTGCAAAACTGTTTCAAGTTTTAACATTGTTTTTTTATCCAATTTTCATCAGTTTATCAGTTTTTACCATCAGTGTTTTTTGTCAGTGATTTTCTTGTATGAAAAAAATAAATTGCAAAGCTTCTTCTATATCTACAGTAGTAATTATAGACATGGACGGCACATGGATGATACACATCTGTTGCCAGTGATTTTTCACAAAGCCAAAGACTCATAATATAATCGATGACTCTGATCAAAGACCCCCAATCACTAGCTGTGATCTATGGAATCAAAAACAAGAAGATAACAAGTATTCTGTTACCCTGCAGCACCACCGCAGGGAACATAAAGCATTACACAGTTCCCATTGAAATGAATGAACTGACAAGCAATGCATGGACATCTTGGGTCCTCCAAAAGAAGAGACACTTTATAACTCCTTCTGCTTGGTCTTCTAGTTGAGCATCTTAAACATGGATCCTTTTTGTTAGGATTT
The DNA here is from genome assembly GCA_009801035.1 of Oophaga pumilio. Lineage (NCBI taxonomy): Eukaryota > Metazoa > Chordata > Amphibia > Anura > Dendrobatidae > Oophaga > Oophaga pumilio. The sequence goes on along the minus strand of VIAB01000826.1, from coordinate 57,365 downwards.
CTCAACGGTATTTTCAAAATGGGGTTTCAAGTTTCTTTTAACCACTTTCTGACATGTCATGTACATGTACGTCACACATCATGTGTTGTGTATGAAGTGGTCTGCCAGGCATGTATTGGCTGTGTTATACACAGCAGTGACCGGAGCTTGCTCTGATCGCTGCTCTTTAACCATTTATATGCTGCTGTTGATCCCTAACAACGTCATTTAAATGCTTGTAATTGGACTGAGCAATCATTCCAGTGGCCATCTTCCTCATCCTCCTGTTACACGATCATGTAGAGCCGTTGGTTGGCTATGGAGGGAGGTGGCTTCTAAAGTCTTTTTTCCATCTTTTATATAGTAAAACAAACGGTCATTAAAAGATATCAATTTTGAAAGAAGGGGAGGAAAAAAAATGAAATTTGAGGGCTTAATATTGAGCACAATGGTTTGTTTTACATTTTGAATTCTGACCACACTTTTTCTTGATAAGTCACCCCAAAATAATAGAGAATCCACATGTTTTCTGCTCCAATAGTGGATTCTCTTGCACATAAAGTTCATCAAAGATATCTACTATGGAAGGACTATGGTGGCTCCTTTGTAATATGCTTTGTTCATTTTCTCGCCTGCCCTAAGAACACTTTGACATTTGCTTTTAATAAGTCATAGATTGAAAGCTATAGCAATAATAACCCTACAGGATTTCAATTCTTGACTCGTGTTCTAGAGAGACATTTCTTTTATAAGAAACCAAAATACCTTTGCTGTCCGTAAAACATGCTCAGATCTTCACTCTCCATCAATGATGCAGCAACGCTGTGTCCTTCCTTACTTTTCTCCTTGGCTTTACATATCACAATGTATAGCCGTGGAACGCTAATCGCATGAAGGTCACGTCTGGATCTGCCAGGAATGCTTAGTTTGCTCAAAGTATCTTGAGAGGAGTGGAGTAAGATGACCAGATTTGAACAGAAAATACATGACTTTCCAATACTCTGTCAGGAGATGTGTATACACTATGTATGTATATGTGGCTTCCCATCAATGGTTTTGCTAGCATGTTGGGATATTGTATTTATTTGTATCTATTTACCGTAAATAAAAGAAAATAAATGTCCCCTAAAAGGTGGAGAACAGCTTTAACCAAATTTGCAGAATTTGCCGGTAATATATCTAAGCCTATATTTGTTATATTGCAGTCAAAGATCTTTAGACCTATAAAATCTTGATCTCATATGATGATGGATAAGGTTTATTTTTACTTCTATATAAAAATCATGGTGGATTTGGCTTTTGTTGCTACTTTTATGCGTGTGCAGTACCAGTGCATTCATCACAATTTATAGCGAGTTTCGAAGTGCCAAATCTAATGTTCCTTCAAATTCAGAGAAGAAATTTCCATAGGGAGAATTCATGAAAATGTATCTTGAAAATTTTTGCGTAGCTACTTTTGCAGTAGAGATGAATGAATCACTTAGAGTCGACTTTAATTGGCCTCAAATTTTTGTAAAAAAATTGAATTCATGCGGCCGCCATGTTCCTTGAGTCAAAAAGGCCAGAAATGGGTTAAAAATATATTACCCACCTCTCCCAACTTATTCATTCCTTTTTCCATCTCAGCAGAGGTTGCGTCAGGTCTTCGGCACCTCCGGTGCTCACTAAGCCTTCCATTATCATGATATTGTGAGATCCAGTGGACGCCGGAGGTTCCGAACACCCAACAGGACCTATGATGTTTAGGCAACCGGAAGCTCGTGATTAAAGATCGTACCAGAATGACCAAGTGGGGAGCTGGGCGGAAAACGAAAGAACTGGTATCTTTTTTTCCTTGGAGTCTGGACAGATCCCCGATCATAAGACACATTGGAAACAAATCTAATAAATTTGATGCAGATTGAATATGCTGGCCAAATTCGAGGTACAGGTGCTTCTCACAAAATTAGAATATCATCAAAAAGTTAATTTTATTTCAGTTCTTCAATACAAAAAGTGAAACTCATATATTATATAGAGTCGTTACAAACAGTGATCTATTTCAAGTGTTTATTTCTGTTATTGTTGAGGATTATGGCTTACAGCCAATGAAAACCCAAAAGTCACTATCTCAGTAAATTAGAATAATTTGTAACACCAGCTTGATAAATTATTTTTAAATCAGAAATGTTGGCCTACTGAAATGTATGTTCAGTAAATGCACTCAGTACTTGGTCGGGGCTCCTTTGGCATCAATTACTGCATCAATGCTGCGTGGCATGGAGGCGATCAGCCTGCGGCACTGCTGAGGTGTTATGGAAGCCCAGGTTACTTTGATAGCAGCCTTCAGCTCATCAGCTTTGTTGGGTCTGGTGTCTCTCATCTTCCTCTTGACAATACACCATAGATTCTCTATGGGGTTAAGGTCAGGCGAGTTTGCTGGCGAATCAAGCACAGTTATACTGTTTGTAAACCAGGTATTGGTACTTTTGGCAGCGTGGACAGGTGCCAAGTCCTGCTGGAGAATGAAATTTCCATCTCCGAAAAGTTGATGGCTGTTCTGACTTTGGTCTTTATAAAACACAGTGGACCTACACCAGCAGATAACATGGCTCCCCAAATGTGAATCGTGCGGGCTCACCGCGTCCAGTACATTGTACGGGGACATTCATCTTGGTGTTATAAAGTATTCTAATTTACTGAGATAATCACTTTTGGGTTTTCATTGTCTGTAAACCATAATCATCAACATTAACAAAAAAAAAAACACGTGAAATACATCAGTCTGGTTGTAATGACTCTATACAATATATGAGTTTCACTTTTTTTATTGAGGAACTGAAATAAATTAACTTTTTGATGATATGCTAATTTTGTGAGACGCACGTGTAGCTGCTAAATTGTAGTTTCAGCAGACTTGCTCATCACTAATATGAAGGCAATGCTGAGTCCTGTGTTAGCCACCGGTATATTCAAAGCCAAGCAAATGTTCATTGCGCTCAAGAACGTTCATTTTGCAGCATTTTTTCTCATCGTTATTTGTGTATCTTGGCTGCTACAATACAGTAGAGGCCTGTCAAGCTGCGCCAATACTGTGAGCATATTTCAACATTCGTTTTGTGGTATGGCACGCTATACAATTTGTGTATTTTTGGTGCTTGAATATACTGATAATTGCCTGCCGAGCTATGCTAATAGTATGAGCGCGAAAGGAACATTCGTTTGGCACCTATTATACCTGTATGGAATGTGATTTTATTTTTTAATAGATAATATAAACTCTTCATCAGAGTGGGCCAGGAAGATAAGATATGGGGAGCTTGTTGGTTCAGTCATCTGTTATGATTTGATAGCCGAGGAGGACAGTAGCAAAAATGGCTAAGGCAGCCAGACACCCAGAGAGGTTGGTAACCAGTGGATTGCTGACCCCTAAACTAACCGCACAAGTAGAAGTAGCCGTAGGACGTACCTACGATGACCTAGATGCCTCGACACAGCCGGAGAGTTAACTATGCCTAAAGATAGAAAGGGGAATTCTAACTGCCCCGGAGTAGCGCCCCAAAGGAATAGGTAGCCCCCACACATATATTGGCGGTGAGACAAGATGAAATACAAACATAGGCCGAAAATAGAGCAAGCAAATGCTGGGGCCCAAAACTATCTAGATAGGACAGGACAGGGAAGAATACTGTCTGCAATCCAGAAAAAACCTAGGAAAAATTCCAACACTTCTGATTTCCAAAAATACTGAGACCACACGATCTTTCCCCGCTAGATCAGAACTCTGGTGTGAACGGGTAGCTAACCAGCAGATACTGAAATAACGGGGACTGAACACATAAACAGTGGTAAAAGAGAAACAGAGACCAGCGCAGGTCCCAGCCGGGGAGCCTGGCTGACCTCCAGCAGGGCAGGAAAACAAAAGGAAAACCAAAGCTACAGAAACAAACAGCAGATAACTTATCTAAAAGTTGCAGGAGAAAGCAGGAAGCAAACTGACTTCCAAATGGGACCAGGAAGGACAACTAATCACCGTCGAGGATCATGGGAAGGTTACTCCCTTAAATCTCCCCAGTCATCAACACCAGATTGCCAATCATCGCTCCCAGCCGATGAAGGACTTCTGTTAACCAAAGCAGCTTCAATACTATCAGCAGCCACCAGAGGGAGCCCAAACTCTGAAGTCAGATCCAGAGTGTTCACAAGAGTCATCTGCTTGGAAGAATACTATGGATTTTTTTTCGTAAGCTAAAAAAATGGCTTTAAATGAATTCTGTCAGCTGATTTTTGCTTTGTAATCTGAGAGCGGCATGATGTAAGGGCAAAGACCCTGATTCCAGCGATATTTCACTTATTGGACTGCTTGCTGCAGTTTTGGCAAAATCATTGATTTCTCCTCTGTAGATCTAGCAAAGCTTGGAATGCTCAGCTGTGAATAACTCTGCCCACATCACTGATTGGCAGATTTCTGTGTACACTGTGCAAAGGCAAAAAGCTGCCAATTGGTACTATGGGGGCGGGATTTCACAGAGCAGGTGGACTAGGAGGCACAAGACACCTAGTCCTCTAGTGATAATTTCTTGCTGATAAAACACTGATTTTTGTAAAACAAAATCAAGCAGTCCAGCAAATGATACATCACTAGAAGCAGGGTCTCGGCCTCAATATCATGCTCCTCTCCAATTCCATAACTAAACCTGCTGAAAAATTCCTTGAAAGGGTGAAAGCGTTAGAGTGGATTTATAACGTTTTTTTAAACCCTGTGACTTGCAGTGTAAGGATGTTGGGGGTGGTAGTGGAATGTTTCAGTCACAGAACACTTCACTCCTGTCGTCTGGCATTTTCTCGGCTGGCACTTCTCCAATCTGATGTCCAAGTTCCTTAATATTGACCTTGAGTAGCGCAGCCTCTGTCCTCTTCCAGACCTGTCCATCTATCTCTGCTCATCCCTTCTCCCCATCTCTGTTATCTGGCTGGGCTGATGTGTCGTGCAGAATAATTTATTATTAGGTCGCGTGATTTCGTTCTAGGTGAACTGATGTTTGGAATAAATTGTGAACCCAAGAGTAGAAAAAAGCGAGGCCTATGCGCAAATAAATCAGGATCAGCTCTGTACTGTCCGCTGGCAATGTCAGGCCACATGCACTTATTTATAATCGACCACAGTAGCTAGTCACACAGCGTAAATGTACTAGAATGAGTTTATCCCTCTGCGGACGTTATCCAGTTCATCATGTAGCTATCAATTTACATTGGAAAAATGGCGCTAACATGTACATGCATTTAATAATCTGCCTACACATGAATATGACACTGTATGAGCATCAATCTTAAGGCCCCCATACACATTAGATATGTCAACGGAAGCTGCAGATTTTGGCAGGCTCAGCCAAACCTCTAATGTATGGGGGCTCCGTGGCTGTCCCTCAACAAATGGGGGAGTGAAGGATCTAGCCTGTTCAGTTTCGTTGGCTGATTCTTTCGTTTGGCATTGAGATAAACTGCTGTCGGATTACTTTGACAGTGGCTCTCTTAAAGTAGAGTTCTGCCGACCTCCTGTGCATGGGACGCAGCTGTTGGATGAACGATTGGCTGAAGCTTTACCCTTAAAAGCCACATTCGATTGGCAGATAGTTCACAGTCAGTACTTAAAGGGAATTTGTCAGCAAGTTATTGCTATGTAACCTGAGAGCAGCATGATGTAAAGTCAGACACCCAAATTCCAGCGATGTATCACTTACTGGACGGTTTGATTCCTTTATGATAGAATCCCTGTATTCTTTGTTGTAAATTTACTGTGATCAGAATGCTGATCTCTGTATAACCCCACCCACACTCATTATCAGCCAATCATAGATGGGGTGGGGTTATACAGATTAGCCTGACTGCCTGGCACACAGCACCTAGTACGGCAGTGATAATCTCCTGCTGATAAAACACTGATTGTATTGAAAGTACGACACACAGCCCAGTAAGTGACACATCCTTGGAATCAGGCTCTCTTGATCAATATTTTGCTGCGCTCAGATTAAGGGTTTCTCTCAATGTAGACAACCCTCATCCGTACCCGATATTGTTAATCCCAAGTATTAGCCACATGAACAAGCCACGACAAAGCATACCTTTTGTCTTAGCTGAATCCTCCTGGGTTGGTTTGCTTTTTTTGGGGGGGTCACAGTGTGTCCAGCTGATTGTGGGTAGCCTTCAGAGATCATAACGTTCAAGGGGTTGTTTAAGGTAATAATATTATATGTCATGAATATCAGTTCGGTGAGTCCAATATCCGACACTACTGCCGATCAGCTGTTTTTAGCTCTGGCAACCACCAGATGTACATGGTGAATGGAACCAGAACAGCACAGCTCTGTTCACCGTATAATGGCAATTACTGAAAACTGTCACTCAATAAGAGCTGTTTTCTCTGATTACATGTGGCAGAACAGAAAAAAGCTGATCGGTGAGGTTGCCGTATATCGGACCACTGCCGATCTGATAAAGATGACCCATCTTGGGTATGGGTCATCAGTTTTAGACGTCCGAACAACAAGGCCCGATAGCTTCATGAAAACCTAAAGGGAATTTACATAACAAGCAATTATTCACATCTGCCATGAAATCTATGTTCAGATCCTGTGTCACAGATTTCACCATATTTTAGCGTAATTTCTCAGGTGAAATGACAGACGTCATGGTGGAACCCAACAGACCGTGTTATAAGTCAAGGGGATTGTTGAATGCCACCAATAGCCGTCAATTTCTATTGTTCTCCTAAAACAGAACAGGACAACAGAAATGATTCAACACAGACGTGAACAAAGCACTATCTGTCCTTTTCCCTCTGTTACTTGTACTATTTTTATTTATGTACATATGACT
>VIAB01000825.1:232146-249622 GCA_009801035.1 Oophaga pumilio | reverse complement strand
TCACCCCCCTTTCCGCCACTCCCATGCGCACATCCAGCAGCCGCTTAACCTTGATAAGTGACGCAGTTCACTTATCAGAGCTAGGGCCTGCTGTTTTAGACTTTTCTTTTCATAGGCATTTTTCTCTCCCTATTTGTTATTTTTCTTTTAGATTTTTCTTTTCAGAATAGTTTGCACAAATCACTATTCCACCACACACATACACACAATTATCAATAAAGTACACCCAAGCACCATACTGAAAAAAAATGTCCCACCCATTCCGTTCATCCCAACAGTGCTATTCATTGGAGGAGGCATATGCTTTCCTTGCCTCTGACACTGATAGCAAGGGAGAGGATCCCACATTTCTTTATTTCTCTGATTCTTCATCCTCATCCTCTTCCACATCTTCCTTCTCGGGTCCTGCGGAGCCGCCACGCAGATGTCCCAGGACAGAAGATGAGGCAGCGCCCACCATTCCCGAATATGAAGATGAAGGTGAACCAGCGCAACCCACTGCGGACCTCGTGTGGACCTCGCCTCCAAAAATTTAGAGCCACTGATTCCTGATTTTGTGGCAGAATCTAGAATCAATTTTGACACCACCGGCCTCACAGAAATAGACTTTTTCAAAGTCTTTTATCTGAGGGTTTTATTAACCTCATGGTGGAGCAAACTAATTTGTACGCTCGTCAATTTTTGGCACAAAACCCCTGTTCATCATATTCTAACTGGTCTCCTGCAGACGCAGTTGAAATTATCAGTTTTGGGGCCTAGTCCTTCACATGGGGATCCTGAAGAAGCCAGAACTTTGGCATCATTGGAGTGCTGATATTTTATATAACGCTCCAGTGATCTGAGTGGTCATGGACCGGGCGCATTTTGAGGCCATCCACATATTCCTGCATTATAGCAATAATGCACTGTGTCCCCCACGAGATGACCCCAACTTTGACAGTCTGTTCAAAGTTTGGCCGGCCATCGAACACTTCAACAAAAAGTTTGCTTAATTGTATGTGCCCCAAAGGGACATCTGCGTGGTTGAGTCCTTCATCCATTTTAAGGGAAGGCTCAGATTCCATCAGTACCTGCCCAGCAAGAGGGCCAGGTACGAAATCAAACTCTACAAACTGTGTGAGAGTACCTCAGGGTACACCCACAGGTTTAGAGTTTATAAAGGAAAGGACATCAGGATTGAACCCCCTGAGTGTCCTCCTGTCCTGGGAGAGAGTGGGAAAATTGTGTGGGATTTGGTGCACCCACCGCTGGATAAAGGTTATCACCTCTACCTCCATGTCATAAATGAGCACATCAGTCACAAACTGGAAGCACTGTAACACTGCCAAAGCAAAGCGGCAACAGGCTGTGCTGTAGCTAATTTGCTTAGGTGACAAACCGCACAATGCTGAAGAGTTGTTGACAGCTGTGAAAGAGCAGGCAGATGTGTGGCTGACACCGCAAAATCTCTAGCCGGGCATGGTTGTGTGTGACAATAGCAGGAACCTGGTGGCAGCTTTAAGGCAAGGAGAAACTGACACACGTACCATGCCTGGCCCATGTGCTGAACCTCGTTGTTCAACGCTTTCTAAAAAGCTATCCGGAGCTGCCAGATCTGCTGGTTAAAGTACGCCACCTGTGTGCACATTTTAGAAAGTCAGCTACAGCTTCAGCCGCCCTTGCCGTGCTTCAGCAGCGATTGCAGATTCCGGCTCACTGACTGGTGTGTGATGTCCCCACGCATTGGAACTCTACACTGCATATGTCAGAAAGGATTTGTGAGCAGAAGCGGGCAATTGTTGAATACCAGCATCAACAAGGCCATCGTTTGTCAGGTTTGACTCCACACATAAGACCTCAGGAGTGGACATAGATGTCAGAAATATGTAGCATCCTCCAAAACTTTGAGGAGTTCACCAAGATGGTGAGTGGCGATGATGCCATAATTAGCATCACTATCCCGCTCATCTGCATTCTGAAAAGCTCTCTGCTCACAATGAAAGAGGAGGCATTGCAGGAGGAGCATGAGGACATAGATCAAGGAACCATAAAGGGTGATTACACACATCCCAGCCTCGTGTCATCCCAACGTGAATTGGTTGACAATGAGGAAGAGGAGGAGGAAGAACAGGAGTTACTTTCATGCGCTATAGATGGGACTACAGCCACAAGTGTCATACCGTCTGTTCAGCGTGGATGGCCTGAGAACAGGGAAGAAGAGGAAGAGGAGGAGGACACCTTGGTCAGTCATCCAGTTGGTGAGGACATGAAGTCTTGCCTGTTACCAGTCTGGCATGGGAGGTTGACTTTATGTTGCACTGCCTTTCCCGTGACCCTCGTATTGTCAAAATATTGGGTACCAGTCATTACTGTCTAGTGACACTTTTAGACCCACGGTACAAGGATAACTTTCAATCTCTTGTTCCAGAGGCAGACAGGTGTACCAAAATGCTGCAGTACCATAGGGCTATTGTTGCAGAATTATTTAAAAAATTTACATCGCAAAACACTGGCGGCAGAGATAACAGTTCATTGGCCAACCAAGCAGGACAGGCGAGATAGACACAAGTCCACTCCAGCAGAGGCAGGGGAACACTGGCAAAGTTCTGGGACAGTTTTCTAAGACCCTCCCATAGCCCATGCACTGACGCATGGGGTAATCTCACAAGGAAAACAATGTTCTCTAAGATGCTGAGGGAGTTCCTTGCTGACCGTACCAACGTCCTCTGTGATTCCTCTGTGCCTTTTAATTATTGTGTATCCAAGCTGGACACGTGGCATGAGCTGGCTCTCTATGCCATGGAGGTCCTGGCCTGCCCTGCCACTAGCATTTTGTCCGAGCGGGTTTTTAGTGCTGATGGTGGCTTTATCACAGATAAGCGCATTTGCCTTTCTATGGAAAATGCAGACTGCTGACTCTTATAAAAATGAACAAGGGATGGATTGGGCCTGACTTCTCGACACCACCAAATAATGACAGCGAAGCATAAACTCCAATATAGTGTTTTTTTGGGAGGTGTATTCCCATGCACCTCTTCACAGCAAAACATGGATATATGCTTCCTAATTTTCGCTATTTGGTGTCCTCCTCCTCCTCATCATCACCGTCCACCACCACTTGAACACCAGGGTGAACGCATTCAGTCATGCTCTGGCCCCTCTATGTTTTTTAAAGGGTGTTATGATGCCCATGACCAAAATACAAAAAATATGTACAACCCCAAGGGGAAATGTTTGCCAGCCCATACACTAAGTGTAGAAAATGTGCCTATTTTTTAATCAGGCTTTCCTCTACGTCTGATCATCCACCGCCACTAGATCACCAGGGTTAATATGTTCCGTGCTACTGCAGCCAGTGTCGAATTCCTAACAAGGGTGGGTGGTTAGGCTGTGCGTAAAAGACTTGTCCTGAAAAAGGTTGAGGTGTACCTCTAAGGGGAAAATGTTTGCCAGCCCATACACTTAGTGCATGGGCATTCCAAGTCTAGGAGACCCGCTCCATTTAATTGGGCATAGGTTTTAATCAGGTCTTCCTTCATGGCTCATCATCTACCGCCACTAGATCACCAGGGTTAACATGTTCTGTGCTGCTACAGCCAGTGTTGAATTCCTAACAAGGGTGGGTGGTTATGCTGGGCATAAAATACTTGTTATGGAAAAGGTTGAGGTGTACCCCACAGGGGAAATGTTTGCCAGCCCATACACTAAGTGTATGGGCATTCCAAGTCTAGGAGACCCGCTCCTAGAAATTGGGCCTATTTTTAATCATGCCTTAATCCACGTCTGATTATCCACCGCCACTAGATCAAAAGGGTTTACGTGTTCTGTGCAGCTACAGCCAGTGTCGCATTATTAACAAGGGTGGGTGGTTAGGCTTTGCGTAAAAGACGTGTTCTGAAAAAGGTTGAGTGCACCCCACAGGGGAAATGTTTGCCAGCCCATACACTAATTGTTGTGAATGTGTTAGAAATGAATTCTGAGCAGAAGCTCCCTCTTTGGTTACAAACAGTACTGAACCATTCAATGAGGATTGGCAATCAGGAGTTACAGACTGGTCTTATATAAGGGAGGTTCCCTCCCATCATGGTTGCCGGTGATCAATTGTTCTTTTCTCAACTGTGGTTCCTGGATCACTTGGAAGCTTGCTGAGTCTTGCCTTTTCTCCTGCTCTCAGATAAGATATTTTCTGTTTTCATTTTTGTGCTTGCTTTTTGCATTGTTCCCTGCACTTCTGTGGAGGTCAGCCAGGTACCCTCCGGGGGCTTGTGCTCCTCTCAGTTTATCTGAGCCACTGTTATATGTTCATTTGCCTTTTCCAGTTTTTTCAGTGGCTGCGGCTTAGTTTTGTTACACCAGAGAACTAATTTAGGTGGTAGAGGTCGTGTGATCTCAGGTGTTTTTGCAATTAGTAGAGTTGGTATTTTTAGGGTTTTTTGGATTGCAGTAAGTGTCCTTCCTATCCTTTTTCTTTCTAGGCAGATTGGGCCCCAACGTTTGCTCTTACTATTTTCTGTCTGTGTCTGTATTTCCTCTTGTCTAACCGCCATTACATGTTTGGGAGCTTCCTATGTTCTTTGGGGATCTGCTCCGGGGCAGATAGCTTTCCTCTTTCTATCTTTAGGTGTAGTTAACCTCTCAGGCTGTGACGAGGCGTCCAGGACCAACGTAGGAACGCTCCACGGCTGCCTTTAGTTGTGGTGGTTAGTCAGGGTACTGCAATCCAGTAGATTCCAACCTCTCTGGTATATTGCCGTTTTTGCCTGCTCTCCTCAGCTACCAAATCATAACACTAATTGTATGGGCATTCCAAGTCTAGGAGACACACTCCTTTAAATTGGGCATAGTTTTTAATGAATCCTTACTCCACAGCTCATCATCCACCGCCACTAGATCACCCGGGTTAATGTGATCCGTGCTGCTACAGCCAGTGTTGAATTCCTAACAAAGGTGGGTGGTTATGCTGAGCATAAAATACTTGTTATGGAAAAGGTTGAGGTGTACCCCACAGTGGAAAAAGTTTGCCAGCCCATTCACTTAGTTTATGGGCATTCCAAGTCTAGGAGACCCGCTCCTAGAAATTGGGCCTATTTTTTATTCAGGCCTTCCTCCACTTGTCATCATCCACCCCCACTAGATCACCAGGGTTAACATTTTACGTGCTGCTACAGCCAGTGTCGATTTCCTAACAAAGGTGGGTGGTTATGCTGAGCATAAAATACTTATGGAAAAGGTTGAGGTGCACCCCATAGGAGAAATGTTTGCCAGCCTGTACACTAAGTGTATGGGCATTACTAGTTTAGGAGACCCGCTCCTAGAAATTGTGCCTATTTTTTAATCAGGCCTTCCTCCACGTCTGATCATCCACTGCCACTAGATTGAAAGAGTTTACGTGTATAGTACAGCTACAGCCAGTGCTGCATTATTAACAAGAGTGGATTGTTAGGCTTTACGTAAAAGACTTGTTCTGAAAAAGGTTGAGGTGTACCCCACAGGGGAAATGTTTGCCAGCCCATACACTTAGTATACGGGCATTCCAAGTCTAGGAGACTTGCTCCTTTAAATTGGGCATATTTTTTAATCAGGCCTTCCTCTAAGTGTCATCGTCCACCGCCACTAAATCACCAGGCTTAACGTGTTCCATGCTGCTACAGCCAGTATTGAATTCCTAGCAAAGGTGATTGGTTACGCAGGGCAAAAAATAATTGTTATGGAAAAGGTTGAGGTGTACCCCACAGGACAAAATGTTTGCCCGCTCATACACTTAGTGTATGGGCATTCCAAGTCTAGGAGACCCACTTCTTTAAATTTGGCCTAGTTTTTAATCAGGCCTTCCTCCATGGCTCATCATCCACCGCCACTAGATCACCAGGGTTAACGTGTTCTGTGCTACTACAGCCAGTGTCAAATTCCTAACAAGGGTGGTTGGTTATGCTGGGCATAAAATACTTGTTATGGAAAAGGTTAAAGTATACCCCACAGGGGAAAATGTTTGCCAGCCCATACATTTAGTGTATGGACATTCCAAGTCTAGGAGACGCACTCCTTTAAATTGGGCCTATTTTTTAATCAGGCCTTCCTCCACGTGTCATCATCCACCACCACTAGATTACCAGGGTTGACGTGTTTCATGCTGCTAAAGCCAGTGTTGAATTCCTAACAAAGGTGGGTGGTTATGCTGGGCACAAAATACTCGTTATGGAAAAGGTTGAGGTGTACCCCACAAGGGAAAAATTTCGCCTGCCCATACACTTAGTGTATGGGCATTCCAAGTCTTGGAGACTCGCTCCGATTTAATGAGACATTTTTTTTATGAGGCCCTCCTCCATGGTTCTTCCAAGGGAGGATTGGGGTTATTGGGGTGCATATGACTTGGTAGCAGGGCAGGCCTTGCAGTCAATGCATAAGAAAACAGAATGGGAGTTCAAAATGAATAATGAGAAGTCGATTTTCCTGGGCCCAAAACAGTACCTGGGTTCAAATGTTTATTGGGGTGCATATGACTTGGTAGCAGGGCAAGCCTTGCATTCAATGCAACATTTTTTATGGAAGCCATCCTGGACATCTCGTGAAAGGAGTATTGGGGTGCATCGTAATTCTAGGCAGCCCATCCACTCACTGCATAGGCTATAACAGTTTAGGAGGCCCACTGTTTAATAATGGCCCTTTAAGCAGATTAATGCTGCCTGATGCCCCTGAAAAAAAGGTTCTGTGACTTTAAGAGTCCCTCCTTCATAAATAAAACAAGATATGTCTGCTGATGTGTCACACACCACATGGTCAGCTAGGGTTCGTAAATGTTACAATGACATTTCACAGTGAATGCATTTGTTTTGGTTGAAAGCAATGCTAAAGTTGCAAAACTCCTCAAAAATGCTGTGTGTGAACATAGCCCAAATGGTGGAGGAACATTTTTGTTTTGGGTTAATTATTGTGGCTTACATAAAAGTCATTAACCTGGAAAGGATGTTCCTTAACATATTTCTAAGGAAAATCCATTTTGGTTTTGTTTTTGTGGGTTTTTTGGTGCTCCTGTAAAAAGGGCGTGAAACTCTGACAACATTGTTTAGCGCTGTGACCTAGGAGTCAGAAATGCTTCCAGGGGCAGTTGCCATGATGTTCCCGTGTTATTTGAGCAGTGTTTCCATCATTTTCAGACACTTTTAGACCTTAAAAGGACCCCCCGGGGCATCACTGTAAAAATGCTCGGGTCTCCCATAGACTTACATTGGGCTCATTGCTCTGTCCGAGTACCCGAGTATTCCAATTTGCTTTACCCGAGCAACAAGTACCTGAGCATTTTAGTGCTCTCCCATCACTAATCATTAGGAATAATATAGTGGTGCAGCCACAAGGCCCAAATAGTTACTCCAAATCTTTTGTGCTAAAACTATGTTTCAGTGGCAAGTAAGAAATACAGATTTCCACTTAAAAATCATTAGGACTAATATTGGGTTGCAGCCTGAAGGGCCAATTAGCTACTCCAAATGGTTTGTGATTAATCTGTGTTTCAGAGACAAATCGGAAGGCCAGATTTCCACTTAAAAATCATTAGGACTAATATAGTGGTGCAGCCACGAGCCCCAATTAGCTACTCCAAATCGTTTGTGCTAAAACGGTGTTTCAGTGGCAATCAGAAGGCCAGATTTCCACTTTAAAATCATTAGGACTAATATAGTGGTGTAGCCACGAGGCCCAGTTAGCTACTCCAATTTATGTGTAAAAACTGTGCTTCAATGGCAAATCAGAATGTCAGATTTCAGCTTAAAAATCATTAGGACTAATATTGGGTTGCAGGCTGAAGGGCCAATTAGCTACTCCAAATAGTTTGTGATAAAACTGTGTTTCAGAGTCAAATCAGAAAGCCAGATTTACACTTAAAAATCGTTTATCCTAATATAGTGGTATAGCCACGAGGCAAAATTAGCTAATCCAGATTGTTTGTGATAAAACGGTGTTTCAGTCGCTAATCAGAAGGCCAGATTTCAACCTAACAATCCTTAGGATTAAGATTGGGGTGCAGCCTGGAGGGCCAATTAGCCACTCCAAATCATTTGTTATAAAACTGTGTTTCAGTGGCAAATCAGAAGGCCGATTTTCACTTTAAAATCGTTAGGCCTAATACTAGGGTGGAGCCACGAGGCCCATTTATTTACTCCAATTTGTTTCTGATAAAACTGTGTTTTAGTGGCAAATAAGAAGGCCAGATTTCCACTTAAAAATTGTTAGGCCTAATAAGGTGTTGTAGTTACGAGGCCCATTTACCTACTCCAAATTTTTTGTGCTAAAACGGTGAATCAATGGCAAATCCGAAGGCCAGATTTCCACTTAAAAATCATTAGAACTAATATTGGGTTGCAGCCTGGAGAGCCAATTAGCTACTCCAAATTTTTTGTGCTAAAACTGTGTTTCAGTGGCAAATCAAAAGTCCAGATTTCCACATAAAAATCATTAGGCTTAATATAGTGGTGCAGCCATGAGATCCAATTAGCTACTCCAAATTGTTTCTGATAAAACTGTGTTTCAGTGACAAATCAGAAGGCCAGATTTCCACTTAAAAATCATAAAGGCTGGGTCTCACATAACGATACACCAGCGATCCCGACAACGATATGCACTTGTCAGGATCGCTGGTGTATCGCTACATGATCGCTGCTGAGCTGCCAAACAGGCAGCTCAGGCAGCGATCTGGGACAGCGACACTGCGGGTAACATCGCTTAGTTACCCGCAGTGTACCTTGGATACCAGCGCCCTGATGCAGGGAGCTGGTATCCAAGGTACACAGCGGGTTTCCAAGCGCTGCGCGGTGCCTGGAAACCCGCTGTGTACCTTGGATACCAGCTGCCTGCATCAGGGCGCTGGTATCCAAGGTACACAGCGGGTTTCTAGGCACAGCCCCGCGCCTGGAAACCCGCTGTGTACCTTGGTTACCAGCGGATCGCTGGTCTCCCGCCTGTCACACGCAGCGATGCGTGCCTGTCAGCGGGAAACCAGCGATCAAAAAAAGGTCCAGACATTTCAGCGACGATCAGCGATACCCGGCAGGGGGGCTGATCGTCGCTGAATGTTACACACAGCGATATCGCTGGTGAGCTCGCTGCTGCGTCACAAAACTAGTGACTCAGCAGCGATCTCGGTAGCGATATCGCTATGTGAGACAGGCCCTTTAGGAATAATATTATGTTGCAGCCTGAAGGGCCAATTAAGTACTCCAATTTGTTTGTGATAATACTGTGTTTCAGAGACAAATCAGAAGGCCAGATTTCCACTTAAAATTATTAGGTATAACAGTGTTGTTCGGGCACATTATCTAAGAAAATAAATAGTGATTTTTCTTTTAGTTAGAGGTGACAACAGCCGTTGCGGTAAGGTTGTGAAACAGCAGGTTACAAGAGGGGAAGGCTAATTACAACATGAGTGGGAAAAAGCAAAGTTGTGGTGGAAGGGGGATTAGCCTTTGTGTTCGACGTATACCTGGCTTAGGTGTTAATGTGAATGAAAGCTCAACTAAACAAACATCATCTTATCCTAGCCAAAGACCACTGACAACATCTGTTACTGGCTGGGCTACTCAACGCCCTTTCTTTAGAAGCCGCACAGCGGTACACCTTGTAGATGAGGCTCAGAAAGACCATGTGCAACAGTGGATGGCAAGTGGCCTCTCCTCCTTTTCCTACACCTTAAAATCACACGCAATACAATCCTCAGAGTGGCAGCCCAATCACTTTTGTTTCTCGCTGCGTCAAAAACTTCCAAACACCCAACTGACTGTGGAGAACCTCAGTTGGGCCATTCTGAAGAGCTGTTCACACATTGTATTTCATGGGCATCAGAGGTCTGCTCCACAGAATCACAGATTCCAGAGGAGGAAAGCATGTGCACCAATGCTCAAAATTTTTTCATGTTGGATCCGGGGCCGGATGAAGTAGAAGAATCCAGACCCTCATCACCTGATGTTAACCACCAAGGGTGTAGGCGTTCCTGATGAGACTCAGATACCAGAGGCGCACAAGAATTGTACTGCGGTGTCAGATCAGGAAGAGGAGGAGGGTGACTTTCAAGGTGAGAAGTGTGAGAACAGAGAGGATGAGGATGAGGATGTGGATCCAACTTGGTGTAAACCCAGAGGTACTCAACTGAGTAGCTCAGCAGAGTAGTTGGAGAAGGAAGATGAGGATGTTACATTGCTGCTTCCCATACAGACACAAAGTGATGCTACCATGACATCACGGCATCTTCAGCTTCAACTCTGGCTGTGGTCAGCACCAGTCACGAGTGTGCAGTTTGCAGGGGTGGCAAGGGTTGCCTTGGCACTTTTTGAGACCTCAAAGCATGATCTTACACACGTTATCTTTAAAATTTTCAAAAATTCTCATTAGAGGCAAAAATTGCAATAATTTGACAACTACATGCATGAACTGGAACATGCACGATTATCATGCCTTAGTGTGGGAATCTCACTGCACTAAAATGTGTACTAGCAATCTGTGCCAACCATCGGCCATCCCATGTACCCTCTGTGGCTAAAGCAAGTAATAAATATTTTACCTTAAATTATCTTCTTCACAAATTGAAGTATGAAAGTACAACATTGATTGAGTTTTACAAATTTAAATGTTTAATGGTATAATTTAGCAATTGCATTGTACAGTCATTTTCTTGTCAGATTTCAGAAATAAACATAAAACATTTTAGAAAATAATTTAACAAAATCAGATAAGACAGCATATTGTTTTGCTCATAAATTGTTAATGAGTAACCGAAAATATTTGGTGCAGTTGGTGGAAAAATGTCTCTGAAAACAATGTGCTGTCTACTGGTCCAAGTGCATGGTCCTTAATTGTTTTAAATTATCATATAAAAACATTTCCCCCAGAGGGATAATACCCATTTATTTAGTTATTAAAGTCCTTGCAATGAAAATATATCTATACACCAATGTCAAAAAAGAGTATTTTCACTTGAGATAATGCAAAACTGTAGTTTAGCAGCATCATTTGTGAATACATTATTGTTTTGTTACCGGAGCTTATTACATTTTAATGATACTTAAATGAATACATTAGTGTAAAGCGTCTTGTGTCCAGATGTTGGTCTTGAACTGATAATGCTGGAAACAATGAACAGGTCTGATAGCTTTGTAAACAGAGCTTTCTGTACTTGCAGCATTTCTCTGGACCTTAAAATAAATAAAATAAATTATTAATGTAAGATCAGTTTGAGAATTATACAAAAACATATAAAGCAACAAGTTTGTAACATAACTTATAATAAATATTTCTATTGAAAATGGTCTTCAGAGCAAGTTTTATGTTATGACAAATCATAATTTTCTGATATTTGGGCTCTAAATGCTTGGAACTAGTGATGAGCGAGTATACCCGTTGCTCGGGTTTTCTAGAGCATGCTCAGATGTCATCCGAGTATTAGGGCGTGCTCGAAGATTTAGTTATTGTCGCTGCAGCTGCATGATTTGCGACTGCTAGACAGCCTGAATACATGTGGGGATTCCCTAACAAACAGGCAATCTCCACATGCATTCAGGCTGTCTAGCAGATGCATATCATGCAGCTGCGGAGACAAAAACTAAATCTCCGAGCATGCCAAAATACTTGGAGGACACCCAAGTATGCTCGGGAAAACCCGAGCAACGAATATACTCGCTCATCACTATTTGGAACCTTATCGATCTAATGATGCTGCTTTAGCCACAGTGCAGATAAAGGCACATTCTTAAATTATAACCTGTTACTTAGGTGTTCTTGAAAAACACTGATCTAGAGGATTGCCTTTTGTTATTTTTGGAGGACCACTAAGCATGTTCCAATTGAGAATACACTCTTAATGTAGAAAATATATACTTTATTGTTTATACTTCAAACGCTTATCAATGAAGATCCAACTTCCTGGACCTCCACCAATTAAACAGATGACTTCCATCAGAAAACATTGTATATTTATTTGGTGGAGATCCTGCAACTTCAAATGACTTCCATCAGAAAACATAGCCTATTCAACTGGTGGAGGTCCTGGAGGTTATTGCATCATCTAGTTAATTTTCTGTAATGAGAAATAATAATCAAAGTAACCAGTAAAGTATATTTTGCTTATTAAATGTATATCCTATAGAACCTTTTCTTGGGACATATTTGGTGGCCTTTTAAAAATCTAAAAATCAAAACCCTCTAGATTATTGTTTCAAGAACACCTAACAGACTGTGATTTGAGACTATGTCAACTATACCACAACACAGAAATTTATCTCAATGCAGCAAGCAGCAGACAAACCAAGGCCATTATCAATGTCAAGTCAGGTGTCAAATTAAACCTTTCTGCATCATGATATATGTGTTATGTTTAGTAATACTCCATCTGTATTATATGACATCTGGCAATTTATGAACTTTGACTATAATCATTGAGACTGTAATGGTTATCATTATAGATTTTTCAGACTTCAATGTAGAATTTTAATATGCAGCCATAGTAAATATAGTTGTGTATTCAGGCTGGTCACCGAGAAGAACCGAGGCAAACTGATTCTGGCAGTCACTAACACTAAAAGAAAATCAGCAGCAAAAAAAGTGTAACAGCAGAGGATAACAGCAGCTGTCAAGTCCCCCAGAGCAAAAGGAAATGCATTTGTTTGTAACTGCTCTGGGGAATGGAAAGATGGCTTTTTCTGTAACCAACATCAGATGTTGATCTGCTACCTGTTTTCTGAACCCTTCTGAAGCACTAATTTTTTATAGTATAATTCAGCTGCAAAGAGCTGGAAGTATACAGTAACTAGTGTGAAAGAAAACTCCATAGTTTATGACAACTTTTCTCTGTGCACTTGTGAACCATAAAATTCTTACAATAACAAAATAAGAAAGTACAAGATAAAAATCATAACTATGGCTAAGGGACTTCAATATTGCTACTGAAAAAATGCATTCACTAGGTAGAAAAATAGATAGATAGATCAATTAATTGGGTTGTTGATAGTCTATTTATATTAATCAGTACTATAACCAAAAACGTTCATGAGAAAATATCAAAACTGCACATTAATTTATATGGGTGCTCCCCTATCTGTAATCTCATCCATATGGGGTTGTTCTGCACGATAAATACTCCTTCAAATCTGAGAGCAGCATTAAACAACTAATAAGAAGGGTTGGATATTAGTATCGCTAAGGCAACAAATTGACTATGACTTTGTATTACTGGAGTCGAAGATTTAAATACTACCGAGAGCAGCATCTACAAACTGTAGATTTTTTTTTTTTGGCCTCAAGTCAGGATAGCTTTTATGCCAGAAAACGGGTGTAAAATTCTTTGATAAATTGCAACATTCTGCACAATGCAGATGTATGCAAATCTTTTATGGCTTTGCAGTTTTCCCACCAGTTTGAAGCAGCTCTGTCAAAATTAGCAGAGCAGGGAAGGAGCCTGGATGGGACAGGGCATAATTTCACCCATCTGTCAAATTCAACAAAAATCACTACATTTCTTATACCAGGAATGCTACTCTATTTGTTAATGGGAGTAACATTTCTGGCAAAGTGCACTCAATTAATAAGATGAGGCAATTTAATTAACTACTGTGAGCCTCCTAATGAATTTGACACATTGTACTCCAGTGATCCCTTCATTAAGACTCGTGTGAACAACTCTAGTTTTAATTAATTGGCCCCTTAGTTTTTCAGTTTCCTTAAGCATACCAAATTTGTGAGAAGGCAACAACTGTTGGCACAATTATTAAAAAATGGAAGCAATACAAGATTAATGTCTACCTTCCTCTGTGAGGGGCACCATGCAAGATCTCGCATCGTAGAATAAGGTTGATTCCGAGAAAGGTCAGGAATCAGCCCAGAAATACATGGCAGGACCTGGATAATGACCTGAAAAGAGCTGGGACCACAGTTTCAAACATTACCATAAGTAACTCACTAAGCCATCATTAATTAAAATCCTGCAGGGATGGCAAGATCCCCTTGCTGACACCAGAACATGTCCAGGCCTGTTTGAAGTTCACCAATGACCATCTAGATGATTCAAGTGAGGCATGGGAGAAGGTCATGTAGTCAGATGAGACTAAAACAGAAATTTTTGGTATCAACTCTACTTGCCATGATTGGAGGAAGAAGAAGGATGAGTACAACCCCAGGAACACCATTTCAACAGTGAAGCATGGTGGGGGAACATCATACATTGGGTTGCTTTTCTGCAAAGGGGACAGGGCAAGTGCACCATATTGAATGGAGGGTGGACTGCATCCTCTATCACGAGATTTTGCTCAACAACCTTCTTCCCTCAGTAAACGCAGTGAAGATTGGTTGTGCCTGTGTCTTCCAGCAAGACAATGACCTGAAACACATAGCCAGGGCAGCTAAAGAGTGGCACCGTAAGAAGCATTTCAAAGTCCTGGAGTGGCCTAGCCAGGCTCCAGACCTGAACTCAAAGGAAAATCTTTGAAGATAGCTGAAACTCAATGTTGCCCAGTGACAGCCCCAAAACCTGAATGATCTGGAAAAGATCTATATGGAGGAGTGGGCTTATTTTCCCCACTGTGTATTTATTTGTCCCTTTGGATTTATTTTTAGCAATATACAGTATGTAACAAAAGAGGTTAAAAATTGTAAACACCCTGGTTCATTATGGTTGAATATGACTGGCAAAGGTTTAGGGACAAAACAACAAAAGCACTTGACAAAAAGTGACAATAATCATTAAATTTTGGTTTTAATAACTGAAATGTCTTACTCTCCAACATTTTCATGTGGCCATGAGCTGACTCTCCTAAAGTAATACAGAAACATTAATTGTGCAGTTTTTCTTTTTCCTATCTAATCTCCAGTTTATGGTACAGAGAAATAAATGTATCAGTAGTAAAAATTACATACATTTCTATGAGCTTCCCTGTCAATACTGCCTGCTCATAAATATGGTTCCTGTTTTTATCATCATGACTTCCACACTATTAACAGATTTTTCTGTATTTTTATTTTACCTTCCTTTCTCCATCCTAACCATTCATTAGAAATTTGTTATTTTTTACTCCTCTGCTATAACTTCAATCCTTGATTGTTTTGTTGTACAGGGTACTGTTTGTACTACAATTTAATTAATATTTTAAATGTAAAACATCAGACACTGTTGAAAATTCATTAAGGAGGATTTGGTGTTTTTTTCAGAGTACTTTACTTCATGAAATTCAGCATCTGAATAATTGGAATCATGTTCAGGGCCGAGGCACCACATTACGGAATTAAAAATATTTAAGTTGCATTAATTGTTTTTAAGAAACTCTCCCTGAATTTGTTCTTATTTTTTAACTTCTTAATAGAGTATAATAGAACTTAGATGATTTATCTAATTGAAACCAGCTACAAAGATTATTGTACTTTTTTTCTCTTAAATTATCCATGTGCTGGCTTATCCCATTATATGCTAAGGATTAGAAGATAAAAGCTGGTAGTACAGCAATAATCCTGTTCATATGCTATGTACTGTAAGTGCAATGCAGGACATTATTTACTTGGTTACATTGGAAATATTCTCTTGACATATGATCAGTTTGGTACGAGATAAGTGACACATTTCTGTTGCCAGAATTTTTTTTTTATTCATGGTCAACATGAATTTAACCAACTGTAAAGTCCATTGTCTTTCTTTCATTTTACTAAAATAGAGATAATCAGGGAAAGACATTTCAAACATGCAAACAGCATAGAAAGCAGGGGGCAAATTACAACCTTTAATTCATTAATGCAAAATCACGTCCATGTACAGTACTTCTCCACACACAGCTGTTGCTAGCTATATTAAATAGCTGACATCTGTGTCTAAGACTAGAGATGGGCGGACACCTGAATTTCCGAGTTTGGCGGTTTTGGACGAACAGTTACAAAAAGTTCGGGTTTGGGTACCAGAACAGTACCTGGACCCAAACCCTAACCCAGACCCCATTAACTTGAATGGGGAACCCGAACATCCATTGTTTTTCATGCTGTCATATGCATGAAAGCATGGCAATCACCGCTTCTGATTGGCAGTGAAATCATCCCCGCCAGTCAGAGAGCCATGACTCCCACGCTGTCAAAAGACAGTGTGAGCACTCAAGTGTGATCGGAGGTATAAAGTTTATGTCCGGTCACTGGTGTCAGCTGATGAAAATTGTTAATCCCCCAGACATGGATTACCATGTGGGACAGAACAATGGGTAGGTGAGTGATATTGTAGCTTTTTTATTTTTGTTTTATTACAGAAGATGAGGGCTTCAGTGGAATAGGCGTTAGGTGAGTATAACTGTGTTTCTTATTTTTAAATAAAAAAGTTAAAGGGTGATTTGTTTTATTTCTAATAAAAGACTTTATTCTGGCTGTGTCTTTATTTACCACATAACTATAGGATTAGTAATG
Organism: Oophaga pumilio; assembly: GCA_009801035.1. NCBI lineage: Eukaryota > Metazoa > Chordata > Amphibia > Anura > Dendrobatidae > Oophaga > Oophaga pumilio. The sequence goes on along the minus strand of VIAB01000825.1, from coordinate 233,236 downwards.
GATAGGTGACTTACAGATGCCTTTTATTACTAATCCGTAGGCTTAATGTCACCAGACAATACAAAGGTGACATCAACCCAAAAATATTAGCCCCACTTGCCACAGCTACTGGGCAAGTGGGAAGAGTCAGGCAAAGTTCCAGAATTGGCGCATCTAATAGATGTGTCTTTTCTGGGAGGCTACGGGCTGCTATTTTTAGGCTGGGGTGCCAATATCCGTGGCTCCTTACCAGCCTGAGAATACCAGCCCCCAGCTGTCTGCTTTAGCAAGGTTGGTTGTCAAAAATGGGGGGACCCCATACTGTATTTTTAATTATTTATTTAAATAATTAAAGATGCGTAATTGTGACTCCTCTATTCTTGATAACCAGCCTTACTGAAGCTGACAGCTGAGGGTTGAAGCCCCTAGCTATGAGCTTTGCCTGGCTGGTTATCAAAAATACAGGAGAACCCATGCCATTTTTTTAAATCATTTATTTACAGTGCAGGAGCCAACTAATGAAAACACTCATCAGCCGCTTCTGCTCTCGCTGTTATTAGCGGCAACAGGTGTTGGATGATGAAATCAATAGTTCCATCAGCTGACACCAGTGACCGGAGGCAAACTTTATACCTCCGATCACAGCTTTGTGCTCACGCTGTCTTTTGACAGCATAGGAACCATGGCTCTCTGACCGGCGGGGATGATTTCAATAGGTGTACGGACACCAAACTTTACTATGCGGGTTTGCCCATCTCTATTTAAGTGGCTGAAAATTAGCTTCAGCCATGGCCATTAACCATTTAAGCACTACTGTCAATCTCTATCACCAGCAATTAAACGGAGTTCTCACCAATGCTTGCACACACAGACTCCCACCAGCAACGTGATCATGGGGCATCGATGGGTTACCATTGAAGCTGGGGACCTATTGATGGTCTCCATCATTCCAATTTTGCTACATTTGTAAAGCTCAGCTACAGACTGAGCTCAATAAGAGACCAATATTTACACTATTTACTGCAATGCTATGGTATTGCAGTACACTGCATAAATGATTGAATTATTGCAAATACAAGCCCATGAAGCAAGCTTGGAAATTAAGTAAAAA
>VIAB01000825.1:185191-203204 GCA_009801035.1 Oophaga pumilio | reverse complement strand
TTAACGTGCAAACCACCCTTGGGGGTGAAGGGGTTAACAGTGAAATATAAGATCTCTAATCTCTAATGGCGGAACTATCGCACAATGAATAGCTGCTCACAGAATGTATGACCAGGTGATCACTACCCTGCTGTATGAAGGCTTCCATGAATGTCCGCTTTTCTGTTCAGGGCAGATCAGAAAGGGAAAAATGATTACAAAGGGTTAAATTTCTTACCATTTTCTAACCCAAATACTTTTAACTCCATAAGTGCAATTTTATTTCTCAAAAATAGGAATTTGACAAATAACCGAGGCAGCAGCAATTACAATATATATGGCATGATGGACTGGATAGTTTATCTGCTGGTGCCAAAACTGATGCACATCAGCAAACATAATTTCATCACCTTAAAAGCCATGTTAGGTCCTTCCTAGACGGTGACTTTTCTAGAGCAGATACACTGATCCCTGATCCTATGGTCTTCTGGATCAATAAATTTGACCTGTGGTAAGAACTGCCTAGTATGCTATGGGCATACTATCATGTCCAGCCTCAGCTTAATGTCATAAAGGGTGTTCAGCTTGGCCAGTGAATTTTTCACACCCAAAAAGACTAGTTTATCTGCCATACATATTGAAAAAAATAATATTTATCAAAAATCAATCAGGCATGAATCAGTGCAGACTTTCATACACTTTCGACTGATGCCAATAATTAAATTGGCTGTGCCATCTGGCTGCCTGCCTATCATATGACTGTCATCTACATCGTTTTGCTGCCATCAGGGCGATGGAAATAACTCAGTCAGACATGTCCTCCCTGTTCCTCATTTTATCTATTATGTAGTATTACTGTAGCTGGGGCTTTCAAGAATTGTATGGACTGCCCAGTCTTGTCCCTCTACTATGCTGTTCCTCCTACAATCACTGCACAGCCACACCTGTCACACACCACCTAGTTGCCTACTATGTTTCATTTGCTATGAAGTAGTACCGATATTGGAAAACATACTCTTGTGTTTTTGTACCCTCAAGAAACATCTATGAAAAAAGATCTATTTTTTTTAAAAGACTAGATGATAAAAGCCAGACTATCTTCAAGTTCAAAACAGTGTCATTGTTTTATTTCCAGAAATAAGAGGGTAATTTTTGGAATGCTTGATAAAAAGTCTTTGTAATTGCCTAATGATTTTGTGATTAGCAAACCCATTGTGGACCAAAACTAACATAAATTTAATATATATTTGTTTTCACAAATTACTTCTTGACATTCAAAGTAGTACAGTCCACCCGTTCTGCTTCTATAACTAACTTCTTAATTTAGCAAATTGCAAAGCACTTTATACTCCCCAAATAGGGAAAACTGCTGCACTTAACAGTGTGAAAATGCCACAGCTTTTTCTGTTTTCACCACCACTCTATAAACAACAGCAACACATGCACCAGCTTCCCCAAAGGAGAACATTTATAGACAGTTTAGACACTTTAGTAGCCTAAAAAGTCTGATAATGCAGTATGTTATTAAATATGCTGTTGTTTCTTTCTGCCCGCAACAGCCGCGGGTGGAATCACGATCCACCTGCGGCTGTTAACCCGTTAAATGCTGCTGTCAATTTCTGACAGCAGCATTTAATGTGATCACGTCGGAAGCGGGTCACTAATCCCATCCAACGGTGACCCTGTCACATGATCGCGGGTCACCAATGGGTTGGCATGACAACCAGAAGTCTCCAGCAGACCTCTATGGTTGTCATAGCCAGATTGCTCTGAATGCCACCCAGTGGTCGGCGCTCATAGCAAGTGAGCATTTCTGTGCAGCAGATGCGATCGGATCGGATTATCGCAGCTTATAGTCTCTCATGGTGACTTATGAAGCAAGTGAAAAGTAAAAAGAAAATGTTTTTCAAAATATAAAAAAATGTATAAAAATAAAAGTTCAAATAACCCCCCTTTCACCTCATTCAAAATAAAACAATTAAAAAATAAAATGTTAACATATTTGGTATTGCCATGTTCAGAATCTCTCGATCTATCAAGATATAAAAAGAATTTGATTGTTAAACAGCGTAGGCAAAAAAAAGTCAAAACACCAGAATTAAGTTTTTTTGGTGCAATGTAATAATGGACAATCAAAAGATCGTATTTACACAAAAATGGTATCAAAACGTCAGCTTGGCACGCAAAAAATAAGCACTCACTCAGCCCCAGATCACAAAAAATAAAGACACTATGGGTCTAGGAAAATGACACAATTTTTTTTCACCATTTAAATAAAAAGCAGTCTATACATATTTGGTATCTACAAACTTGTAATGACCTGGAGAATCATAATGGCAAGTAATTTTTAGCATTTGGTGAACATGAGATTGCACTTTTTTTGCAATGTCACAACACTTAGAATTTTTTTCCCATTTTAGAGTACGCGACATGGTAAAACCAATGATGTTGTTGTAAAGTGCAACTCATCCCGCGAAAAACAAGCCCCACATGGCCATAGTAATGGAAAATTAAAAAAGTTATGGCTTTGAGAAGAAGGGGAGCAAGAAACAAAAAATGCAAACATGAAAAAGGGCTGCCACGTGAAAGGGTTAAAGAGCTCAAAATGTATTCAATCATCTCCAAGGGGAATTCATACTGTTCCACACATATTTTCCAGGCAATTAGATGTTTTTTATTTATGCCAATTAATCTGAATTTATTTTCCTGGATTCAAATTATAGGTGGATAGTTGGCGAACCTGGCATATTCGAATTTCAAAAAATTTGCTCATCTTAACCATTTAGATTGCCTGTTTTCAAGCCAGAAAATTAATTCTCCATTTTGATTTTATAATTTAGGAAATATTATAAAGTATTACAATTTTGCTTATTTTTACGTGTACTTTCAATTTACAATATGAAAATTAAATGATTGTTAGTCGTTAAGCAAGTATTCAAAATAAAGTAAAATATTTTTGGAATGTGAAAACTTTGTGAAGTCAATAGTTGCAATTTCTGGATTGTTGCAATTTTTGTTTTGTCTTTAAAAATACAACACATCTTCACAAATAAAAAATGCAAAGGAATTGCACAACATAATGCTGTTTATGTCTGTCTCAGAGGCCAAGAAGAATACTAGAAGCATACTTTGTGTAAGAGAATACAAAAGGTTTTGGTATTTGAACTGCGAGGACATATACTGCCTTGTTCCTTTCATAGTGCATCAAGAATAAAAAAAAATAGTGCGAGAAGAATAAAAAAGCTGTTATCAAGGTTTTGTACTGAGATATATCACTGATAAATCAACTCATAATTACACAGAATCTGCAGGTCCTGCTCCACTCTATCACTTAAATATATGCACTATGTTTTACACACTAAGACTACCACTGCCATTTTCTATTTTCTTCAGCGCAGCAGTAGTACACCACACTCTGATTTAGTCCTTTCTATTCCCATCTGTAATGATGAGCTCTATGTCCTGATCTTCAGCTGTAAAATCCTAAAATGGCCACAGCTTTCCATGCCAACATTTTTCATAGCATTTGAAAGAGCCCCTCTTGATTGGCTGTGCTACGTCAAAGCATTATAGGAAAGCAGGTACAATGCTTTATGTCATGTGAGCTCTCTGGTTGATGCAATCCTTAACATTATGCAAAATTGTGCCTGGCATTTTTTTTTCAATAGGCTTGAATCAAATTGTTAATTGTTCCAATTCGCAGGTACTAGTAAATTTTAGGAAATTTGACTTAGTCAATTTGTAGGTGATCAATTTTATCATTTCTGATGAGGCGTTATACCTGATTGAACAAGAACAGTTGTGCAACTCCACAAGTATAGAGAAAAAGTGATCAATTACGAAAATGATATAGAAGTAAAGAAAAGTAAATATGTTGGCTAAATAAATACTGCACTACATCTAGGAGGGTTTTTTGGTTTTGTAAGAATATGTGTATTTTTTAATTCAGAATTTTTCTCTTTATATTAATAATTCCCTAAGCTTCTGCTGAGTTTTTGGGCATCACATGTTCAGATTACATTTATTAAACATAAACAACATACAAAAGTAACATAAAAGTATGATACACAGGTCTTTGTATATATTCCAGTAGGAAAAAGAGGATTTCTAATAAAATATTCAACATAGCTGTTCAACTTGGCAGACACAGTATATGCCCAGAGGGGCTTCTTAGTTTTGAGTTTTTATAGGCACATGAGCCTTCTGATATTCTAGGGTCTAGGAATTTTTAGCTATTTGTAATAGCAGGAACAGGTCAATAATTTCAACAAGGTCTTAGAGATGTATAGCACAGTGATAATGCTCATAATAAATATGGGAGTCTCACATGTTTATATCAGAAAAACAGCATAACAGGCTGTAATGTGGATGCCGCTCAGTGGATGAGAATATTCCAGAAGGGAGCAGGCTTGAATTGATGAAGCAAACGTTAATTCTAATTACAATATATGAAAGTGTAAATTTATCACACAAGTATAAATTATTTGATATGTTTATTTTATTATATTTGTTCTCAAATGCAAGTGAGCAATGTATGCTTTAGGTCCTTATCACCACAAGAAAATAACAAGATGATAAAAGCAATGTAGCATATAGCTAATTTGTCATTTACAATAGTGGTAAGGTGCTAGCATAAAGAGAAAATTGGAAATTTAGATTTAAAGGGCAGAGATAAGAATTAATGAAACTGGGATGATACTTGATACAAAACAACAACAAAAAATATAATAAACTTGTCACAATGGCTGCTTTTTCAATGGTGACAGTAGACATAATGATTATCATCTATGAATTACAATTAGTGATCAGCGAGCATGTTCATCACTAGTACTTATTACTCGCTCGAGCATTAGTGTGCTCGTGATGTTCATTTCTCAGCGAGTATTTTTTGAATGCTCAAGTGGGAGCTCAAGTCGCCATCCCGCATGTTTGGTGCTTTTAGACAGTCAAAAAACATGCTGGGATTGCATGCCAGTCACTGCAATGCCGTAGTCATCTTGATTGTGGCATTACTGTGATTGTCTGGCTGTATAGCATAATCGTGCCTATATAAAGGCCCGTGATGCACACTTTAATTCGGAAACAGGCAGAGCTGGGAGAGGTGCTGCAGAAAGAAGGACAGAATTGTAGCTGCATATTAGAAAGGGATTCAACCACATTTATATTTATTTCAACTACAACACTTAGGGCTAATTATAATCAATATTAATACTGTTGTTATCAGCACTTAGTGAGAAATTGTGGATAGTGTAGGACAGGATAGGGCTAACTTCACTTCCTTCCTTACTGCTGCAACTGATACCAGAAGCCCTACTCAGAGCTAATAATATTATTTTTGCTCTTAATCCTGCAAATTGTTCTGAGCAGGGAAATCTAATACAAAATCAAGCAGCCAGACTTGGTTGGATCGCAGTGTAACCAGTCCATCTGAGGTGTGCAAATTTTCCAGCTATAATAATAATAATAATCTTTATTTTTATATAGCGCTAACATATTCTGCAGCGCTTTACAGTTTGCACACATTATCGTCGCTGTCCCCGATGGGGCTCACAATCTAGATTCCCTATCTGTATGTTTTTGGAATGTGGGAGGAAACCGGAGTACCCGGTGGAAACCCACGCAAACACAAGGAGAACATACAAACTCCTTGCAGATTTTGTACCTAGGTGGGATTCGAACCCAGGACCCCAGCGCTGCAAGGCTGCAGTGCTATCCACTGAGCCACCATGCTGCCCAGCTATAGTGAAGAAAGAGGATGAATATACGCGGGGTGCCTTCCCTGCTTCAGGTATGGAACCATCTTGACTGTCACCTATATTGCAGGGGGAAGCTGTTTAGCTAAGGACCGGGGTCTCGTGAGGTTGGTTGGGGCAGAGCCAGAGTGAACTGCGCTTCGCGCGAGAAGACAGAGAGACGGGTGTCAGGGGAGCTGTGGAGAAAGACGTGTGAGGGTCTGACGGGAGAGACAGCACCCGGGTAGATCAGGCCCTTCAGACATTGCCCTGAGTGAGTCACCTGTTGAAGCTAGACGACAGCGTGTTTCTGCTGCGTCACCCAACCCAGCTATTAGACCCACTGACCAGCAAGCAGTAACTGTGACACGTGCGCCATGTGCAGTTAGACACACAACCAGGCCTGAACCTTGTGAACAGAATCCCAGGCATACCTCGGGGCGAGGATTCTTCCAATCTGTACCCTTTACTGGACTAAGTACCGTTCTAGATACCGTTGAGCAAGGGAAACTTGCTTTTACCTCAGAGACTACGGCAAGCCAACACGTGCCACTGCTGTCGGCACCACCGTTGCATTCCCGCCTGTCAGAGACTTCATCTGGATGCTCAGCGCCGCTGTTGCTGATGCCACCGTTGAAACCCTGTGTCACCGCATGCCGGAGCATCATCATCTGTTATGTTATATTACCTTATGCTGAACTACAGTCATCCCTTACCCCGCCTTTCCAATCACTCGTCCAGTTCTGTCCCATTCCCTTTTACTCCCTCCGTGGAGATCATTGTTTTTGTTAATAAACCTGTTAACTCTTGATCTGCTTCCTGTCCATGGTGACATCCCGCGTTCCAGTGGAATCTTCAATTGGCGTAGTAGGCAGGATGTCGCTCAGTGATGCGGGGGCGGCAGATCAAGTAGTTGCAGGTCAAGCAATGGCAGACCAGGTAGCTGAGGGGGTCCTCGGTCTAGCATCTCCCTGGCGGCCATGATAAGTAACCTTCCCAAGTTTAATAGGAGTAACACCATGCTGTGGATTTAAACAGAGCAAATAAGGGGGATGATGAGGATGCACCCCATGACACCAGCCCTGGAAGCAAAGGTGGCCATGGTGGCTTTAGATTGGGATGCCAGGGACTCTGTCATGCTTCAGCCCCTGGAGGCGCGCAACACCCTGAACAAAGTCCTAGTGATACTTGCGGAGATGCAATGGGACCCCACAGACGTAGGGGAGTTGCGCATGTGCCTGTTCGGATGGGTTCAAAGAGAGGGGAAGACAGTGATGCAGTTTATGAATGCCCTACAGGAGCTTTACACTGCTATTGTATGCAAAGATGACATAGGCATAGGCTTCATTGATATAGTGCTGCGAGACTTACTTGTGACAAGCCTACGTGATGTGTTGCTGAAGCAGGCTCTAAGGGAGCGTTTGAGGGTAAAGCCTAGTATGACAGTTTCTGAAGTAGGGAGCGAGGCATGCACGCGTGAGCAAGAGCAGGAGGTGACAGTGATGGTGGGGAAGGTCCGGAGTGGGGAGGTGTCTGCTGTTGTGACTACTGCACCCGAGTGGGTAGAAGATTTGAGGAAAGAGATTCAGCAAATATGTGAAGAGCTAGCTGAGACAAAGAAAATGCCTGTGGCAGCGACAAGCCCTCCTGTTAGTCAACATGAGCCTGTTCCCCGGCATGAGACGAGAATGTACCGCAGAGAAGGACCCCCCACATGCTATAACTGTGGTGAAGCTTGACATGTAGCCCGATGGTGTACCGGATGGGGCAGGTACTTAAGAAGAAGTGCTAGAAGTCCCACAAATCTTTTGTCCATTTGCCCCCTTGTCTGGGCCAAAATAAATGGTCGAGCTGTCCACTGTCTGGTTGATACGGGCTCACAAGTCACCACAATTCCCGAAGGCTATTTCCGGCATCACTTTCTAGAAGCAGTACTTCCCGAGTGGGGGCAGGTGATCAAGCTTGTGGCCACTAACGAGCTACCAATCCTGGTCGCAGGAGTGGCATGTATAAACTTTGTGGTCTGCGGGAAAGAGGGGAGTAGTGCTGAGCCTGGCGAGACAAACAAGGAACATACTGTCACTTTAGGCATTAATGTACTAAACGAGTTCAGAAGCCTTCTTGTAAATGAGTCTCCCGATGAGTTCCTGAAACAATGGAGTACTCAAACACCTCAGAGAAGAATCTTCCAACAGCTGATTAGAACTGCCCAGGCGCAAGAAAAATTCAGCAGTGGAAAAACGTTGGGGAAAGTGATCCCTCCCATATCAATCAATAGGGTTCTACCCCAAGGAAAGACTGTGCTACCCTTGCCCATCCGGGCTTGTACTGCTCTGGAAGGCGTAGAAGTTCAAATTGAGCAGAGTGACTCTGATCTGTTACCACCTGCAATACTTGTGGCACGGACACTAGCTACGGTGCGTGATGGAACAGTGCTGGTCCGCTGTGTGAACTTGGGGAAAAATGATGTTACATTACCCCCCAGATGTGAAGTAGCTCATGTATTGGGCATGCCTGAGGAACTGATAGTGTCCCAAGCTGTGCAGTTAACCATCAGACATGAAGATTCCTGGACAGTCAATGTGGACTTGACATCATCTCTTGATCCTCGGCATTTGGAGGAAGGATGCAAAATTCTAGAACAAATGAGGGCAGAGTTGATTGTACTAACACCACAACTGGTGCTGCAGGTGGAGGCATTAATAGGAAAATTTTAAAATGTGTTTGCAAGACATGAAGGTGATTTTGGGCGCACGACGGCCATTACCCATGGGATTCTCACTGGAAGTACCGCACCTATAAGAGAGCATTCCTGGAAACTACCCCCACAAATGTAACAAGAAGTAAAGGGAATGCTGACTCAGATGTTCCAGAAAGGGGTGATACGTGAGAGCCAAAGTCCATGGGATGCTCTCATTGTGTTAGTGCATAAGAAGGATGGAACGCTACGTTTCTGTGTGGACTACTGTAAGCTCAACGCCTGTACAGTACGGGATTCTTATCTGCTGCCCCGGATTGAGGAGTCTCTGTCTGCTCTGGGAAATGCCAAGTGTTTCTCCACGCTGGAACTCGCCAGCGGCTACTGGCAAGTACCTATGTCTGAAAAAGATCGAGCGAAAACAGCGTTCATACTCCCCATGGGATTGTACGAATTTTATTGCATGCCATTCGGCCTAGCCAATGCACCAGGGAAGTTTCAATGGCTCATAGAAAAGTGATTGGGGGACCTGAACTTTGAATTCACCCTGATCTATCTGGATGATATTATCATTTTTGCCCCTTGCTTTGAAGATCATCTCCAGACAATAGAACAGGCATTGAGTCGCCTGTTACAACACGGGCTGAAAGTAAAGCCACAGAAGTGTCATCTGTTTCGTACTCAAATTGAGTATTTAGGACATGTGGTCTCAGCAGAAGGAGTACGTCCATCTCGAGAGAAATTTGCTGCTGTACAGGACTGGCCCATTCCAAAGACTGTGAAAGATGTGCGAGCCAGACTGGGACTCACTGGATACTTCAGACGTTTCGTCAAGAATTTTATCTCACATCGATAATCCACTGAACTTTTGAAAGGAGTACTGTCCCATGCAAGAAGCAGTCCTGTACGATGTGTCAGGCATCAGGAGGAGGCCTTTCGGGCCCTGAAATTGGCCCTGACGGAGGCAGCAGTGTTGGAGTATGCAGACTTCACACAACCCTTCATCTTGCACATGGAAGGGAGTCTGCATGGACTTGGAGCAGTGTTGTCACAGGTACAGAAAGGAGAGGAGCGAGTGATTGCTTATGCAAGTCGATCTCTACATGACTCTGAGAAGAACCCGGATAACTACAGTTCCTTCAAACTGGAGTGTTGCCGTTGGTGTGGGCCATGACAGAGAAGTTTGCTGAGTACTTGTCTGGCTCTGAAGTCCATGTGCAAACTGATAACAACCCATTAGCCCATCTGAATAAAGCAAGATTGGGGGAGCTGGAACAATGCTGTGTAGCCCAGAAGGCAACGTTTCAGTATAAGATCACATACAAGAGAGGGGCAGAAAATACCCATGCCAATGCTCTGTCCCGAGTAGACTATGGAAAGCCCGGACCCAACCGTGATGAAGAGTTGGAGGCAAAAGAGATTCCAAGATTCCAGGATTCTGCTAGGGCGGTGGCAGCCACAATGGAGCAAGTACAGCCAACAGCTCGTACAGATCTTTTGGGGCAATCTCGTGATGAGTGGGTCCGAGTGTATCAGGAGGACAGGGTACTAGCCTGCCTGAGACAGTGGGTGTCGGATAGGCAACTGCCCTGCCAACAAGAAAGAAGTATTCTGTCCCAGGATACTCTGCGGATGCTAGGACAGTGGGAGAGTCTGCAGCTGAATGATGGGCTTCTGTACCAGAAAGAGCTCTTGCCGTAAGAGCTGGATGTCACCTGGTAAACGGTGATTCCTGAAACATTGTTGGCCCAGGTGGCTACAGAAGCACAAGAGAAAAGGGCTCATTTCGGGGCAGAAAAGACTTTCCAATGGCTACAGCGATTAGTCTACCACCCCCAATTGAAAATCTTCGTAGAAAGAACTTGTCAACTCTGTTGAAACTGTGAGCTGGCCAAGCCCCCTGAACAAAGTACTCCGATGCAGACCATTGTGAAGTCGGTACCTTTAGAGTTACTCATGATTGATTATTTGACCATGGGTCCAGCACATCAGGGGTATGAACATTGCTTGGTGATGATAGATCATTTCTCGAAGTTTGCTGTGTCCAAGACTTGGAACATCCTAGTGTCACACCTCTACGTGGGACAGCTCTGCGATCTGGGGACAATGTCTTGGTATGGGAGAGGCGTTCTCAAGATAAGTTGGAGTCTCGCTGGGAGAAGAGCCGGTATCGGGTGAAGCGTAAAGTTGATGCTAAGGGACCCGTCTACGAGATTCTGCCCAAAGGAGCACAGGAAGCCCCTACTCGGATAGTTCATTGCAATATGTTGCAGCCTTGTTTGTGAAAGGACTCTAACCCTAAACCAGAAACACTAGAGATGCTGAGGGTGGACACAGAGGCTCCTGTGGAGTATGCAGAGTATGAGTCAGACGTCGACAGTGCCGTCGAAGAAGTATCCTCCATTCCCCGAAGACAGCTGGATTCAACCGCTCCCGTGGACTCTACTGATCCTTCTATCCAACGGCGCTACGAACGTTCCACCGCAGGTGTACCCCCTAATCGGTATAATCAAGATCAATTTTTTTGGCAGCAGATAGTCCAAGGGCTGGAAGATTGTGAGCGTGAACTTAAGAACCTCTCGACCATGGAATGGCGAGCTAAAAGAAAAGGGGAATGTAAGAGGATGAATATACGCGGGGGTGCCTTCCCTGCTTCGGGTCTGGAACCATTGGGACTGTCACCTATGTGGCAGGGGGAAGCAGTTAAGCAAAGCACCGGGGTCTTGTGAGGTTGGTTGAGATGGAGCCTGAGTGAGCTGCGCTTCGCGCAGGAAGACAGAGAAACTGGTGTCAGGGGAGCTGTGGAGAGAGACGTGTGAGGGTCTGTCAGGAGAGACAAAACACCTGGGTAGATCAGGCCCTTCAGACATTGCCCTGAGTGAGTCACCTGTTGGAGCTAGATGACAGTGTGTTTCCTCTGCGTCACCCGACCTGGCTATTAGACGCACTGACCAGCGAACAGTGACTGTGAAATGTGCGCCTCATGCAGTTAGACAGACAACCAGGCCTGAACCTTGTGAGCAGGATCCCAGACATACCTCGGGGTGAGGATTCATCCCATCTGTACCCTTTACTGGACTAAGTATAGATACCGTTGAGCACGGGAAACTTGCTTTTACCTCAGAGACTGCAGCAAGCCGACACGTGCAGCTGCTGTTAGCATCATCGTTGGATTCCTGCCTGTCAGAGACTTCTTCTGGATGCTCAGCTCCACTGTTGCCGGTTGCCACCGTTGGAACCCTGTGACACCGCATGCCGGAGGATCAGCATCTGTTAAGTCATATTACCTTACTTTGAACTACAGTCGTCCCTTACCCCACCTTTCCAATCACTTGCCCAGTTCTGTCCCATTCCCTTTTACTCCCTGCGTTGATATCATTTTTTGTGCTAATAAACCTGTTAACTCTTGATCTGCTTCCTGTCCGTGGTGACATGCCACGTTCCTGTGGTATCTACAGTAATATTGCAAATTTTTTTCAATAGTCAAATATTGTACGGCAACTATATTGCTCCATTTGTGCATAAAAGCAAAATAAGACAGAATTAGTTGGTTAAAAATAGCATCACTGTTTTGATTCTGCAGTTTAAGGAGTCAATTTGAAGTGGGCCAATTTTCCTGTGATAGTATTACTGCAATGTTTTCTCTACAGGGATATATCATACATAATTTTAAATGGGCAGGGTGAAAGGTAAGGGATGAGGGAGAGTACGTGATGCTGATGGTGAATGCAGAGATCGAGGACCTGGGCAAGGTGAAACCGTGCCTGCAGTGGGAGCACAACAGACACACACATCATGTCGATCTAGCTTCCTTTCCCACTTTGTAGGGGGACACGGAACACCACTTTTGAAGCCAAAACCATGTGAAACGGTTGATGGATGGCTAGCAGATAATGCTTCCAGTCACTTTGCCAGCACCACCCTGTCTTCCACACCATCAATTTCAGTAGCTGTGATTTTGGACTTCATAATCCACGCCCTGATCCTCCTTCCTCCCACTATGAAAAGTGCCCGTAGACAAGTGATTCCACACTTGGACTCTCTGAAGAGCTGTTCACATTTCCATTTATAGATTCTGGCCTCTCGCCCTGCCCGTTTCAAGTGGGACATGAGGAGATCGCATGTAGCGAAACTCAATTATTTGAGTAGCCACACTCACAAGAAGGTGATGGTGGGAAAATGAAGTTACTGTTGCAAGAGGTGGATGATAATAAGACACAATTGCCATCAATTAAAGTTGTTACATCAGCAAATCAGGAGAAGGACCAGGGAGCCGAAGTGGAAGACGAGGTGGTGGAAGATGAAGTCACTGACCCAACCTGGGAAGGTGACATGCAGAGCTAGGACAGCAGTGCTCAAGGGGAGGGATCTACAGCACCACAGAAGGCAGGAAGAGGCAGGGGGGTGGTCAGACACATGAGGCGGGCAACTGTTCCCCAGAACACCAATACGTGTGAAGTTGCCAAGCCAATGCTTAGGTGATCTCAAGTCTTTTTTAAGTACAGTCCAGTTAACCCCCAACAAAGCAATTTGCAACATCCACCATGCCTGCATCAGCAGGGGCAGCACAACTACCAGCCTGACAACCACCAGCATGCTGAGTCACATGCAAGCAAAGCACCCGACTACTTGAGTGAAACGCCATGGTGCAGAAACAGTGTCTTTGGGTGACACCACTGATATTCTCCTGTTCTACATGCACACCAGTCCTCTGTCCATGATGTAGGAGAAGATGGCTCCCACCCTGCACCTATAGTTGCACACTTGCAACCATCGTCAGTAACCACGTCCATGTCCTTGTCCCAGCGCAGTGTTCAGTTGTCCCTACCCCAAACTTTGGAACACAAGTGTAAATATGCAGCCACCCACCCACAGACCACAAAACTAAATGGCCACATTTCCAGACTGCTTGCTCTGGAAATGTTGCTGATTTGGCTTGTGGAGAAGGAAACGTTCTTCAACCTCATGGTGGTGGCCGTCCATCGGTACTCAGTTCCCACCCTCCACTATTTCTCCAAGTGTGCTGTCATCCCTTTACACAAGCACTTGTCCCACAACATCACCCATGCCCTGATCAATGCTGCGACTGGGAACGTCCACTTAACCACGGACACCTGGATAAGTGCTTGTGGCCAGGGCTGCTACATTTCCCTAACAGCACCCTGGGTGAACATTGTGGAAGCCAGGGCCCATGCGGACCCTGGGACTGAACACAAGCTACCGACCCAGAGGGTTGCAGGCCCTGTTTCAATCTGGTTTCCCCCACCTTCAACAGTAGTTTTGCAACTCCTCCTCCTCTCCCTCAATTTCCAAAATGTCAACATCAGAAGCGCGGTGGAAGCACTACATCACTACCTTGGCCAAGTGGCAACTGTTGAAGCTAATCTGCTTAGGTGACAATCCGCACACCGTTGCACAGTTGTTGAAAGGTCTAACAGACCAGACTGAAATGTGGCTCTCGCAGCCGAACCTACAACAAAGCATGGTTATATGTGACAATATCTGTAACCTGGTGGTGGATCTGAAGCTTGGCAACCTCACACATGTGCAATGCCTGTACTCAACTTAGTGGTTCAGCGTTTCTCAAAACCTATCCAGATCTGCCTGAGCTACTTTAGAAAGTACACTGCTTGTGCCCATTTTCGCAAGTCAGCTACAGCTGCCTCTGCCCTGGCATTGCTGCAGCCATCATCCTGTTTCTTCGTCTAGTGAAACACTCGCTGCTCACAATTAAAGACGAGGCTTTGCAGGCGGAGCAGGTTGAGATGGAGCAAAAAACTATACTGGGTGACGCTACTAAGCCCAGCCTCATCTCATCTTCTCAGTGTGGATTTGGTGACAATGAGGAGGAGGAGGAGGAGAAACAGGAGCAGGTTGCTACACTACTGATGGTAGTACCCACACCACCTTCTTTCCGTCTGTTCAGCGTGGATGACCTGAAGACGAGGAGGAGAGGGATGACTAGGAGGAGCACAACATGGACAGTCGTCCTCTTGGTGGGGACAGGGACATCTTGGCTGTTGGCAGTCTAGCACACATGACTGAGTTTATGTTCTGCTGCCTTTAACGTGACTCTCGCGTTGTATGCATTTTGGCCAATGCTAATTACTGATTGGTCACCCTTTTGGATCCACGATACAAGGAGAAATTTACATCTCTCCTTCCCATGGTGGAGAGGTCTAATAAAATGCTGCAGATTTATTAAAAAAAATTCCTATCTTACAACGCTGGCCAAAGAGGTCACAGTTCCTTAGACAACTAAGGAGTGGATATGAGGGACACACACACCAAATGCATCATTGGCAGTGAAACACTCTCAAAGTTCTGGGACAGTTTTCTCAGACCCTCCCATCATACAGTCCATGATGAGCGGGGTACTTTTACAAGGAGTGAAAAGTTTTGGAAGATGCTGAAGGAGTACCTTGCTGACCATACAGCATCCTTCCTTGATTCCTCTGTGCCTTATAGCTATTAGCTATCCAAGCTAGATACGTGGCATGAACTGTCCATCTATGCCTTGGAGGTCCTGGCCTGCCATGCCACTAGTGTTTTGTCAGAGTGGGTTTTTAGTGACGGCAGTGGTATTATAACTGATTGGCACATCTGCTTGTCAACTGAAAATACTGACAACCTGACTCTTGTCAAAATGAACAAAGGCTGGATTGGTCCAGACATCTCAACAGCACAGGATGACAGCAGCAGATCTTAAACTCAAATCCAGTGTTTCCTGTCTTTTTTTTCTATTTCCATGCACCCCTTTCCACCGAAACACGAATATACGCTTGAGAATTTTGTCGTTTTTGTGTTGTCAGCCTCCACCACCATATCAACTGGGTGGTCATGATACCCTCGCTATAAATTTTTTAAGGGTGTTTATAATGCCAGCATCAATAATTTTGAGAGGACTAGCTCGAACATTCTTTGGTATATATGTATACTCCCAGAGGTAAATGCTTAACTCGAACATTCTTTGATATATATGTATACCCCCAGGGGTAAATGTTTTTCAGCCCATGCACCAGTGTAGCATACCCACTCCTTAGTAATGGGAAAAAATGTTTCCTGAGGCCTCCACTACATCTCTTCAAAGGAGTATTGGAGTGCCTCTAATTTTTGGCATGCCTTGCATTTAGTGCATACGCTTTACCAGTGTAGGAAACCCACTCCTTAGTAATGGGAAAAAAATGCTTTTCTAAGGCTTCGCTCTCTAGTTCAGGGAACATTTTTGGAAACCAAAAGAAACAGTGGGTGCTTTTAGTATATGATCCAGTGCATTGTTGTGGGCTGTCAGGTAGTCGTCACATAGGGAGTTCTCACGTTGCATATAGGATTTCACAGCCAGAACAGAAGACTTTGTACAGTGAATAGAGAAGATTCTGGTCTCCTCCATATAAGGAAGTGTAGATACAAAACACTCCACTAAATTCCCCAGCTGGGTTGATGAAATACAGTCCTTGATGCTGCTACATCAAGCTAATCGCTTTTTCCTGGGCTAAATCAAATAGATTCCATTCTGTTATAATAATACCATTCTTACCTGCAATTCATGTAGGGTGATTTGTGATAATACGTATAGCATATGACAGGCATCAGGTCAAGGATTATTGCCATATAAATTATAATCCTTGTTGCTGCTTTTTTCTACACACTCATTGATCGATTCATGTTTTGTGCTGTAATCTGTACTCCGAAATTCATCAAGGCAAAATTAAATGATTTAATGTATCTATTCACAGTTTCTCTGTAGCATCTGTATGTAAGAGGTAATGGTGGGAGACTTTATGCTACTGGAGCTGGAATTACCACTTCTGAACTCTCCAGTGCTTTGTTTCCATCTATTTCTGGGTGCTACTTAAAGTTTGTTTGGGGTCATATTTCCTGCTGGAAGACCAATGACCTAGGATGTAAACCCAGCTTTCTGACCCCTGACACTACATAGTGACAGAAAATCCTTTGGGAATCTTCACATTTTTTCATGCCTTGCACACATTCAAGGCACCCAGGGCCAGAGGCAGCAAAAAAATCCCTAAATATCTTTGAACCTCTACCATTTTTGACTATAAATACTTCTTGCCCCCCTATAAATTGTGATGGCTGTCTGCTGGCACTCCATGTTTCAATCTTAACAGTATTAATATGAAAAAGATAATTTGCAGTAGCAATATATGGCTAAGCTTTGCCCTCTAAAAATGCTTAGTTAGGGCTGGCTGCTGACCTTCTAAAATTAGAGTGAGGGCCACCTTGTAGCCCTCTTACAATAGTGAGGACCACCTGCTGGCCCTCCTACCATAGTAAGGGCCACCTGATGGTCCTTTAAAAATTGTGATGGCCGCTTGATGGCCCCTAAGACAAAAAAAATTGTGAGTTTCAGAGTCCCTCCTTCATGAATTAAACAGGATGTGTCTCATCTTGTCTCACGCACCACATGGCCAGATAAAGTATTCAAATGATAAAATTACATTTATTTTTGAATGTTTTTTTCAACATTGAAAGCAATGCAAACGTGCAAAAAAAAAACTGCAAAAAGCTGTGTGTGTGAACATAGCCCAAGGTGTGGAGGAGCATCTATTTTTCTCCTGTTTTGCCTTATATACAAGTCATTATCCTGGAAAGAATGTTTCTTAACATTTTCTGCAGTAAAATCCATCTTAACTACGG
Organism: Oophaga pumilio; assembly: GCA_009801035.1. Classification (NCBI taxonomy): domain Eukaryota; kingdom Metazoa; phylum Chordata; class Amphibia; order Anura; family Dendrobatidae; genus Oophaga; species Oophaga pumilio. Next base: position 186,137 of record VIAB01000825.1, on the reverse strand, counting down.
TTTTGTATGTTTTATTGTCAGTCCGTAAAAACATAATACTCTGAAAACATTGCTCCTAGCAGTGACCTTGGATTCAGAAATTCTTTCAGGGGTCTTCCCCATGCTGTTCCATGGCTATTTCTGCTCTTTTTCCATAGATTTTAGCAATTTTTTAGACCCCCTCTAAACCTTGGGGAGGAAGGGCCGCCATAAAAATGCTTGAGGCACAGGCGTTTTTAATCACAGCAAGGGATTGGCATTGGATTTCGGTTTTCTCAATTTTTCATATTTCTAATGCAGTAATGCAATTCATTTTTCATGTTTGCATGCTATGGCGCGACAGAGTGCCGCCTTTTTTGTTTGAGTGTATATGAGTTGGTGACCCTAGGTTAAACACCTGTTCACACTTAGTTTATATTTGGATGTGACAGTCAGTTTTTTTGAAATTGGTATTCATTAGCCTTCTGACTGAGCACTCCGCCTCTTAGCCGCAGGTGTTTTTAATAATACTTCTCCAAGAGAAGACATCATTTTGATAAGCGACTTAAAAAAAACTATATGTTCTTCTTTAACCCCTTTCTGACATCTGACGTACTGTCCTGTCCATGTACCCTGGGCCCTTATTACCATGGATGCTAAAGTACATCATAATAGATCGGCCGCGCTCTCGGGGGGAGCGTGGCCGATCATGGCAGGGTGTCAGCTGATTCTCACAGCTGACACCCGGCCACTTAGTTCCAGGAGTGGCACTTTAACCCCCGGAACACTGTGATCAAACATGATCGCAGCGTTCCAGTGGCTGCAGAGGGGCTGACAACCCTCTACTTTTCGATCAGAAACCCGGCAGCTTTCCGCAGGGTCCTGATCACTGCCATGGAGACCCGATGTCGTCACAACGACATCTGGGTCTCCAGACCTGAGGAACTTCCTGTTATGTGCAGTGATGACCAGGAAGTCTCTCAGGTCA
>VIAB01000825.1:163751-184682 GCA_009801035.1 Oophaga pumilio | reverse complement strand
TAAAAAAGTTAGAGCTCTCAGAATAAAGTGATGCAAAAATAATTTTTTTTTACATAAAATAATTTTATTGTATAAAAGCCCATAACATAAAAATATGATATAAATTAGGTATCGCCGTAATCGTACTGACCCGACAAATAAAACTGCCTTATCAATTTTACCACATGCGGAATGGTATAAACGCCCCCTCAAAAGAAATTCCTGAATTGCTGGTTTTTGTTCATTCTGCCTCCCAAATCTATTAATATAATTGCCTTGTAATGTTTTCATTTCCTGTTCTGTCCAGATGTCACCGTATCCCAGAATTCCAAGCGGAGGAAGTTCACCGACCGCCATATTGGGACACCCAAATGATAGGTGTCTTAATATGGAAACTGCTGCTGGTACCAAGCTATTGTGGGGTACCACCAGCGGAACACCAGCTTCACCTGCTTTTAAAAATTGACTGTGTCTGACCGTGTATGGAACATACCACATGTCCTGGGCAGGTGAGGAAGCAAAAGACAATACTTACATTACAGCAGGGGATCACAGTGGATTCATTTTGTGAGGTAAAATATTTAGCTGACTGTTTTTAAAAAATATTTTACCCCACAAATTGTAAGCTCTGCAATCTCCTGCTGTAATGTCAGTATTGTCTTTTGCTTCCTCCCATGCCCAGGAGCTGTGGTATGTTCTGTACATAGTCAGACACAGAGGTGAGTGTGTTTGACCGTGTATGGGCATACCACATCTCCTGGTCGGGGGAGGAAGCAAAAGACAATACTGACATTACAGCAGGTGATCTCAATGGATTCATTTTGTGATGTAAAATATTTCTCTGACTGTTTTTAAAAAAATATTTTACCTCACAAAATGTATCCTCTGCGATCTCCTGCTGTAATGTCAGTATTGTCTTTTGCTTCCTCCCCTGCTCAGGAGCTGTGGTATAGCACATGGGGTACACAGGTCAAGTAAGAGATCACATGAGAGGAGAAGACAGCAGATAGAGGAGAGAGAAAGCAAACAGGAGTGTGAGAGACAGAGCACAGAGGGGAAACAGCTCAAACAGGACAGCACATGAAGGGAGAACACAGCACAGGAAGGAGAGAGACAGCAGACAAGGGGGATAGCACAAGGGGTAGACAGGTCAAAAAAGAGAGCACAGACTGGAGAAGTCAGCACATACGGAAAGAGAGAGTGGATAGGTGGGTGAGCACATGGGGAGAGATTCTCAACGCTGCAAAAAAAAAAGCGATCAAAAAATATAATGTGCTGAAAATGGTACCAATAAAAAATGTCAAGTCATCCCACAAAAAGCAAGACCTTACATGACTCTGTGGGCCTAAATATGGAAAAATTATAGCTCTCAAAATATGGTGATGCAAAAACTATTTTTTGCAATAAAAAGCGTCTTTTATTGTGTGACAGCTGCCAAACATAAAATCCTGCTATAAATAGTAAATCAAACCCCCCTTTACCACCCCCTTAGTTGGGGAAAAATAATAAAATAAAAAAAGTATTTATTTCTATTTTCCCATTAGGGTTAGAGTTGGGGCTAAAGTTAAGTTTAGGGTTGGGGCTAAAGTTAGTGTTAAGGTTGGGGCTAAAGTTATGGTTACGGTTGGGGCTAGAGTTGGGGTTAAGGTTTGGATTATGGTTAGGGTTGGGATTAGGGTTAGGGGTGTCTTCGGGTTAGGTCTGTGGAAAGGATTGGATTAGGGTTAGGGGTGTGTTGGGGTTAGGGTTGAAGTTAGAATTGGGGGTTTCCACTGTTTAGGCACATCAGGGGCTCTCCAAATGTGTCATTGCATCCAATCTCAATTCCTACCAATTTTGGTTTGAAAATGTCAAATGGCGCTCCTTCCCATCCAAGCTCTGCCATGCTCCCAAACAGTGGTTCCCTCCCACATATGGGGTATCAGCCTACTCACGACTATTTGGACAACAACTTTTGGGGTGCAATTTTCACTCTTACCCTTGGGAAAATAAAAAATTGGGGACTAAAAATCATGTTTGTGGAAAAAATATGATTTTTTTTTCATGGCTCTACGTTATAAACTTGTGTGAAGCACCTTGGGGTTCAAAGTGCTCACCACACATCAAGATAAGTTCCTTAGGGGGTCTAATTTCCAAAATGGTGTTACTTGTGGGGGGGTTCCACTGTTTAGGCACATCAGGGGCTCTCCAAATATGACATTATGTCCGATCTCAATTCCAGCCAATTTTGGTTTGAAAAAGTCAAATGGCGCTCCTTTCCTTCCGAGCCCTGCCGTGCTCCCAAACAGTGGCTTTCCCCCACAAGTGGGGTATCGGCATACTCAGGAGAAATTGCAAAACAATTTGATCTGTCAATTTTCTCATTTTACCCTTGTAAAAAGAAAAGAATTGTTTGTAAAAGATCATTTTTTGTGAGTAAAAAGTTAAAAGTTCATTTTTTCAATCCATATTCCAAAAATTCCTGTGAAGCACCTGAAGGGTTGAAAAGCTTCTTGAATGTGGTTTTCAGTACCTTGAGTGGTGCAGTTTTTAGAATGATGTCACTTTTGGGTATTTTCTGCCATATAGACCCCTCAAAGTGACTTCAAATGTGAGGTGGTCCCTAAAAAATTATTTTGTAATTTTTTTTTAAAAATGAGAAAACGCTGGTCAACTTTTAATCCTTATAACTTCCTAACAAAAAAAATTTGTTTTCAAAATTGTGCTGATGTAAAGCAGACATGTGGGAAATGTTAATTAGTAACTATTATATGTGACATATTTCTCTGTTTTAAGGGCATAAAAATTCAAAGTTTGAAAATTACAAAATTTTTTAAAATGTTCACCATATTTCCAATTTTGTCATAAATAAATGAAAGTTATATCGAATAAATTTTACCACTAACATGAAGTAAAATATGTCATGATAAAACATTCTCAAAATCGCCAAGATCCGTTGAAAAGTTCCAGAGTTATAACCTCATAAAGGGACAGTGGTCAGAATTGTAAAAATTGGCCAGGTCATTAATGTGCAAACCACCTTCCGGGGTTAAGGGGTTAACAAACAGCAAATCTGTTGCTACTCCTCAAACAAGGATAATGTTTTTCACTAATGTTTGTTAATAAGTCACATATTCTTGTGTGTGTATAATCATTAACAAATCAGGCATGTGCCCTGAAAAATGAATGATTTTTGGATTTTGTTCACATTTTTAAAAGCATATAAAGCATATAAAGTCGGTCAGTGCAACGTGTTCTTAAACAGGAGTCTAGTTCTTACCAGTTAATGCATCCATAGCCATATATAGTATCTTGAGAAACCTTCAACATTACTAAGACTGTGTTAGATTTTAGTACCCCAAAGAGGTTCAATACAATTCAAGTAGCCCTAAGAATGTAACATATTCCTTTTCAATGCAAGTGGAACCTCTGTAGTATTGCAATTCATAGTGAATCAATTTGCTGAATTTGTTTTTGAAAAATTCAATGAAGCTGGCAAATGTAAATTTAATGATTTGCTTATCTTTTGTTGTGCCAGTTAAGATTACTCTCTATCTAATTTATTTTTCAACATTAATTTCATCTACTTTATTCCTATTTGATAAGTAATCTTAGCACAATGATTCTAAGTTTGTTGCAAATACAATTTGCCTGGAAGAGTGTTAAAAAATAACATACTTTGCATGGCCCTCACGATAACTACCAACACCGCTCTCTGGCCAGTTTTTCAATCCTGGAATTTGTTTTTATTCTTACTCTGAAGTGGTTCAACATAATCATCATTTACAATGATTGCATGGGGCCTTGTCAGCGGCAGCACAGAGGTAAAAGACCAAAGAGGAGCTAATCAAAGGCCAGATGGGGATTTATGGTGGAAATACAGGATTGGCTAAGGTTGAGTAGAGATGAACAAAAGAACTTAATATTTCAACCTCTTTCCTGTACCTCAAAATTCAGCAATATAGCATCGAGCAAGTTACTATTTCCTGGATTCATACGCATTAAATTCCCAAAAATTGAGATTCATTTAGAATTTGTTCACTCATCTCTACATCCATTATATTTGTCAAATAGCCTAATTTTGCATTTATTAATGCAAAGTCAATTTTACTTTCTTATTGGAAAGTGTAGTGGGATCATCATTATTCTCATTTGCACAAGGAAAACTAGAAGCAATGGGATGTAACTGAATGGGAGTAGTCACAGATTGGATATTATAAAAAACTTTTTGAGAGGGTGATTAATGAGTGGAACAGGCTGCCACGAGAGGTGATGAGTTCTCATTCAATGGAAGTCTTCAAACAGAGGCTGGACAGACATCTGTCTGAGATGATTTAGTGAATCCTGCTTTGAGCAGATTTTTGGACCAAATGACCCAGGAGGTCCCTTCCAACTCTACCATTCTATGCTTCTATGATTCTATGGAAATGCCATTTCAAGGACTTTTCCCTTGTTACAGACTTACTTTAATGCCCTGAATATGAATTTTAGCAAGCTCATTGTTAGATAACTCATACTAGATTAAAAATTGGATTAATTTTATATTTCATATTCTGGTGTTTTCTATATATCCACTTAATTCAAAGAAATGGTGATGGAATTCTGCCTAAAAGCATGTTTCTATGTATTGGTGACATCAAAACGAACATGAATGCTATGGAAAATCCAAGTGACACTGCATCAGGACTAACTTCTCTCCAGTATACATTCTGACAGGCTGTTGCTGTGAAATTTATCACACATACAGAAATAAATGAACAGAAAAGATTCAATAAGACTGACTAGAGAGCAATTAAGTTAAAACAACATCCCACAGATATGCTCTTGAGTATGTCAAGACATTTTATCATTTCTGGCCACATAAAGCTTTGCTGTAACTTAACAAATATAAGGAACAATCACTACTGGGAGTTCCAGGATTTCTTCAACATGATCCAAACAAAGACTGATGTAAGGGACAAAGCATCAATGGCAAAGAATGAACAAAGTGTATATTTTTTAGGTAACATGATTCTAAGAAAACAGACATATAACATACTGTAATAATTGGTAATGACAGTTAATCGATTCTGCTGTGACTCTTTTTTACAGAATAGTCATAAACCTGAGAATAAAAAATCTCAAAGAACAGTCAACTGAATTCTCAATACTAAAGGTTTAAGAATTATTAACATTCCATAACATCTTGCGAAAATTAATCTATTTTGAAGAAAGGATATGTCAATGTTTTTCTAATTGATTTTACAAATTAAACTTCATTCTATAATCTGACAATATTCATTCTTTGTTATAAATTAGCCAATTTATTTTACTTTCTCAAGTATTAAGTGGGTGGCATGAATCTAAGAATTTTTTAGAATAAGAAAAAAGCAGTTATATTTAAATAATATATTTTTAATATTTACATGTTTAAAAAGGAATGCAAATCTGTCAGCTTTTTGCTACCTCTTTCTGAGAGCAGCATGATGTAGGCAAAGAGACCCTGAATCTAACGGTATATAACTTAGTTTACTGGGTGCAGCTGTTTTGACACAATCAGAGCTTTTAGATTTAGCAATGTAGCAGAACTAAGAAAGCTGCTCTCGCCCATACCTAGCTCTGTATTTACAATGGCTATTGACTCAGAGCTGCTTGTCACAGAAGGGCGAGTGTCAGACTACCATACATGGCACTGCTGTGTCCCAGGATTGATAAACTTCTGGTGGTAAAACAATCATTACTGGTTAACAAAACCAATGAGCCTGATAAGGGAGGAATCGCTGAAATATGTGTTTTAAAGCCGACAGCATGCTATTTTCAGACTACATAGCAAAAACCTGCTGACAAATTCCCTTTAAATATTCTAATATCTTTATGATAACTTCAGTTGGCTTTTGTGAACATACATTGGCGTGCACAACTTTTGTTGAGTTAGACCTGGCACTTTTTTTGGACTAACTTTTAGTTTCTGAATCGAAAAGTGACTCAAACTTTTTAAGCTACAGGATACATCTCCAAAACCATGGAAAAAGTACATACAATGGGAAATAATGCAAAAAAGAACCTGAATGTAATGTTTATTTAAAACTATTTTGTTCATACAAAGGATATCTTGTTACTATAAGTCAAATTGTGTGCATCTAGTAGCGTAAGGTAGCCATTAGTTACAGTAATCAGGTACCCCCTGCCCCTGATGAAGCCACAGATGTGGCGACACATGTCGGGCTTAGCCCTCCTGACATTTTTTGCCTGGTAACACTTTAGTCATGCTTTAAGTGTGGGACTCCCTGTATTGAGCCCTGTCATCTGGCTCACAGTATAGGCTCAATAGGTGGATGGTAACTCTCTCCTTATAACTTATGTTCCTAGCATACATACATCTGCTGGGATATATTGAGAGTGGCTCTACGGGTATTTAAACATCTCCATTTATTGTATTGGATATGCTTTATGTATAGTCTAATGATGGCTGTACTCTCTATGACATTTGTATTGCCTTTTCTCACAATTGGCCTTTTTTTGGGGGGAGACTCATTACTGTTACTGTTGCCAGCATTGTAATATTTTTGTGCACTATTCATGCATGATTGTATGTTGATTGTTATTTTGTGCATTTGTGTTTTGCTACTTTTCATACTCTGGCTGTAAGGCATCGGGTGACGGCGGGATCCGAACCTGGATCCGAGGGGTCTGTGGTCTCCCAACCAGACCCAGCCAAGGCAGATGCTGCTCAGCTTCGCCATCGAACCCAACGCCTAGCCAATACCCGAGAGGCACAAGTAGTTACTCGGGTCTTTGTAAATAGTAGCCTTAAACCTAGTTACAGAACAGGAAAAGGCTGTTGTAAGCCTAAGTCCAGAAATGCCTGCACTGAGCATGTCCATGACAGAGCAAAGCCATGATTGGTGGTTAATGTCAGCTGATCCTCTGACCTGGCACCGCTTGATTGGTCACGGATGATGTCACCGTTGATGCGATTAACGAGTTAGCTGGGGGCGGAGCTTAGCCTTTTAATAGCTGGTCTGTCCGCGGCGCGGTCAGATCATACTAATGTAGGCAGTGCTCTTGCGTTAATGTGCCAGAATCTGGGCTCCACGTGCTCTCTAGTTTTGCTCTCCGGGACCTGCCGATGCCAGAGTATGCTCGGCTAAGTGGCACAGGTCCTTCAGGCAGGTTTAGCTTATGCCAGGCAGGTAGCCAATGTGGCGCAGTCTTGCTACAAATATAGGGTAGCTTTACACCCTGAGCAGACTGTGGGGCGCTTATACTGTAGCCAATGTGGCGCAGTCTTGCTACGAATATAGGGTAGCTATACACCATGAGCAGACTGCGGGGCGCGTAACCTGGGCATCGCCTGTCAAGCTGAACAGAGAGTTGCTCAGTCCGGTCTCACGCCGGCCGGTAGCACGTACGCCTAGCGTTAGTCGAAAGCAATTCCTAGCGGCTGGCACGTAGCTTCTGTGCAGTCAACAGGACTATGTCTATACCAGCTTGCAGCACATAGTGCAAACCTAATATCTGGCAAGTGGCTTCTGTGCCATTAACAGGGCTACATCTATGCCAGTCGATAGCACATCTCCCGTGACGTTAACAGAGATAGTGCCAATTCAACATCTCCCCTAGGGTGAAGTAACACAGGCGAGATCTAATGTTAGATTTCTGTTGTCAGTTTGACCCTCATACTCTAGGAGTGTTCGGCAGCAGTGACTATAAACTGCATTGTGGACCCCGTGTTCTGTTGCAATCCATTATACAATAAAGTTGTTGCAACCGAGCGCAAAACACTGGCTTAATATATAATTAATTGTCAGGCATTCTCTCTCTTTTGGGGGGCTTACACCTTATTATGGGACGTTTTTTGTCCTGTTTTTAAGTGTTTTTAACTTTTGTGGTGTGCATTTTTTCAGGTTTTTTTGAATAAAATATGACATTTGTATTTTGTGGTATCCCTGGTGTATAGTATGTTTCTTTTTTTCTTCTTTTTTCATTGACATACTCCAGGTAGATACACCACTTCTCTTTTATATTGGATGGTACCCTCCTTCTTCTTTTCTTTTTGTAGTAAACAGGTATGCTTATAGCTTTTCCTGGAGTGTTCAATCTGAGATAATCTTGCTTTATGTGCCAACAATAGTCAGCCATCATATGTACATCTCATCTACACTGATACTGTCCCTTCATGACCTCCAAATCTTGGTGGAATTGTTCTTCTTACTCACCACTGACTATACCAAGGTTTTCAGTGAAGTTAGCAAGATGGCTATGCAGAAAATGCAATTGATGCTCATGTTATAGGCAAACATTTTGTAGCAAGAGTTTCTGGATAGCTTTAGCAAAATTCTAAGCTCGTGTATTTCCAGCAAAGTCCTTGACAAGGTCGTTAAATGTAAGCCAAACATTCTACTGGAGTTCTGATATTGTCCCAATGAAATATTCATCTATGATGAGCTGCCTAATCTGTAGACCATCAAACACACTGGCCTTTATTTTTTCAAATAACATGCTGAAACAGTCTTCTTCAGTTGGTAAAGCTTTAACAAATTGCTTCTAAAGACAGAGTTTCATGTGCAAAGGTGGAAATATAATGTTCTTTCTGTAAACAAGTGACTCATGTAGAATGTTTGGATCACCAGTTTTGAAGTTAGATCTTGGAGGACAATTCCTAGTTTCCACCCAATGTTTCTCACAAGCTCTGCTGTCCCACCTTCACAGAAAACAAGGATACTTGGTGTATCTGTGTTGCTGACCAAGAAGTAAGGATATCATTTTATGGTCAACACAATTGTGTTTGTGAAATTGCAACAATTCAATGACTTTGTTTATGACTCTGTATTCTTCACAAAGAAACACTGAATAGGCAATTGGAACTGCATCAAAAAATAGCTCCTCTTTGAGCTATTAATGAACAGTCGTCATTCATTTAAGTTATAGATTGGAATTCCTATTTCCTCAATTAAACCATGTATGTTATGGCAATACACAAAGCCACTGTCACTTCTAAAGTATTGCAGAAATGCTCTTACTCTGGATCGAAATTTGGATACCTTTCCTCCTTTTTCAAGCAAGTTTTTATCATGCAGTATTGATGGAAGGAGTTCTGAAGCTTTTTTTGATAGACCCAAATCTTATGCCAAATAGTTCAACTCATGCTGGTCAAATCGCTTATGAACTGAGGCAACTTCAATCTTCATCATTGTTGTCACTTTGTTGTCACAATAATGCTGTTCTTGAAAAGGGGACAGTTCAAGGAAAACTGGCACTGGGTTTTCAGCTGAATGAGGCACTGAACGTATAGCTGAAAGTTAAATAGGAAACTCCATTTTATATTTAATTTTCTTGTTACATCCTGAAGTTTCCACTTTACAAAAGTAACAGTGACTGGAATGATCAATTTGCTCTCACTAAACCATAGGTATACCAAATGGCATCCTATCAAGTGTTTCCTCGTCACATCCATAAACTCTCCGACACACTACTAGCACGCTATGTGCATAGCCCAAGACTTGTCTTGATCATCAAGTTGTACTTTGAAATATGCAAAATAGGCTGTTTGACAAACGTGCTCATGTTTGTCCTTTGAGTGGGAATAAAAGGAATCGGGGCTGTTTATGCACTTACTACGAGAAATAGCATAGATAGACATGATCTGATAAAAAGTAAATAAGTGTGTACTAAAGGAATAAATTCTGCTAACCCATTGTATGCAGACTTTCAGATTATGTTTCACTATATAGAGCTGCACACCCTCATGTCTCACTTGTAACTGAAAAGCTGAAAATAGCCATGTAATTGAAAAGTCGTCCACCACCTCTGCCTACTTGAGGTCAGTTTGTTCTCAGCCAATAGGAAAGCAATAATGCAGCCTAGAGTGATTCCATTAATATAAGCTATAGAGAAAAAATATTTTGTGATAGAAGAAACCTAACTGCAATTTGAAATCAGCATGTCTATTTTTGTCTAAATCAGCAGGAAAATCCAACTCAACAAAAATTGTTCCTTAGAGATTAAATTAGTGTCAGATCCACTGCATGAACAGCTAATTGCCAAGGGCCACTTAACCTGTGTATAAAGCTATGCTGCACTGTGGGAGGGTATATGATGTACACCCTTAGAAGTGGGTGAAATAAATATATGTGGCCACAACCTGTGTAGACTTGACTTAGGAGAGAGGCAAAAAAAGATTGAATTTGTAACAATTTTGAATAGACCTTTAAAGTTTTTTACTTTAAACCCATAGTTTTCTTTTTAGGAGTCAGCAGTTTTATTCTGCCCCCAAAATTGGCAAAATATGACATCTAGGCAACACTTTAAGAAAAGAAAATGCTTGCAAAATGAAACACACATGAAAAGAAGGGTGAGTTGAATGTCTCTCTATCGATGTAAGCTTCATTAACAGGTACTTTTCTATTTGCGCATAGGGAGAAAAATATCAATCCAAGCAAATTAGAGAAAGGCACAGAGATGAAGGGAGCTGCCCATTAGAATTTTCATTTCTTTAACTCCTCTTCCTGTGCTCAACTCAACTTTATTATCTGTTTACTTTGTATAAGTTTTAGCATTTCAGAACTCTTTGTAATAAGGGATTATTTCCGGTTTTTATACTGCCTAGCATTTGGGAAGCACCAAACTGAAGTCAAGTTTCTTTTGTCTAGCATAGTTTGCATACAAGTGCATCAACCTTTTTTCATTTATTTATATTTTTTGTATTGAATCATTTTTGTGTTACACAGTAACTGTAATCAGATGAAGCTAAAAATGGAAATTCTACATATGAAGTGAACTTGGCTCCTGAGAAAACCAAAGTTTTACGTAATTTAGAAGTCTTAATAATTTCTGTTGCAAATTTGCATTTTAGACACAAAATATGTTCTAGTGTAAAGGAAGTAAATGATATAGAAATGTTCCTGTTTCATTAGCACAATAATTTGAAGAGTTCCCCATTGATGCGTTCAATTAAATATCAATACAAGGTTCCTTTCCAAGTTACAAATTTCAGAATACATGATATGGGTATAAAGTACTTAGTCTATGGTGATTGCAGGCTTAATACCTTCATTAAATTGTTAATGAGAGTGCAAATGATATTTGATTATGAAATGGCTTACATTTTAATAATAGACAACTGCCATGTATTTGAACTTTAACTAATCCAAGATTACAAAGGAATGGTTTGTAAAACAAGCAATTAACTTTATTCTGATATAAATCTGTATGTCTGCTTGAAAATCAAAGTGTAACATAGTACCATGTCTTTCACAGTAAATGGCAATAAGAACACAAAGCAATTTCTTGTACCTTACTGTTCAAATTATAAAAATCTGGACCTTAGTAGAACAATGAGACGTTTCCTACACAAAGTAATATGTCAGCCATCTTTTGTTTTGCTGCTAAGCTACAAAATGTATCAAAATTCAAATAAAAAGATGCTTTACAGTGAAAATCTAGGAATCTTTAAAGTAGTGGTGGGAATATCATTTGGTCCAGCTCTTAACTAAATTCCCGATGGGCCACAGTGCCTGGGCCTTTGAGCCACGGTGTGTCGCTGCTGGCCACCCGCCCTTTCATTTTTTTGTATCGTTAGCAGTCAACAATTACTGCTGAAAGCAAACACACCGGATTAAGTCTGATGCTGACCCGTTCCAGGACATTGCTTGTGAGCAGACATAGTGCACCCTACTGTCTCCTAATTTATGTAGGCAGAAGTCTCAGTGTATCTGTTGTATATCGTGATCTCACTGTATCGTATGTGATACATACATTAGTCTCAGTAGATCCCATGTTATGTATGCTGCAGTTCTAGTGTGTCTATATGATGTATGCAACTGCAGCATACATAACATGGGATCTACTGAGACTAATGTATGTATCACATACAATACAGTGAGATCACGATATACAACAGATACACTGAGACCACCCTGTTTCATGTATAGAGCAGTCTTAGCATATCCTATGTGATGTACACATTAGTAGGAGATGGAAAGATTTAAAGAGTGAGCTTTGAACTGTGGAATATGTTGGCGCTATATAAATAAAGATTATTGTTATTGTATCCTCTTATACAAGCAGTAGCAGTGTATCCTATATGACGTATACAGAAGAGTCTAAGTGTATCCTATCTGATGTACAGTATATGGCAATCTCAGTATATCCTATGTGATATATATGACAGTCTAGATGTGTCCTATGTGATGTATCTGGCAGTCTCGGTATGTCCTGTGTGATGTAAACAGCAATTTTAATGTATTCTACGTGATGTATAGCGCAGAAACTGTGTTTCCTATGCAATATATATTCAGCATAGAATCAGAATGTTAGAGTTGGAAGGGACCTCCAGGGTCATCGTGTCCAACCCCCCGCTCAATGCAGCGCAGGATTTGCTACACAATCTCAGACAGATGTGTGTCCAGCCTCAAGACTTCCATTGAAGCAGCAGCAAAAAGTCTGTTCACATTAGATAAAATCCACATTCCGAGATTAGTAGAATAACTCAAGGTAAGGAAAAGGGGGAGGAATGTGAATATAAAATTTTACTTTTATTAGTATTGTTTAATAATTCTAATTCTGATAACTTGTTATTAAAAATACAACCATACATCTACATAAAGATATATATTGGATCATAGTGCGTGAATTATTATGTTGTAGGTACCACTATGACCCACTACTAGCTCCCGATTAGGTAATTTAACTCAGAATTAAATTAAGTAAATGGAGTCCCAACCATTGTCCCCAAAATTAAAGATTGGATTTTCCAAACTCATTATTGAAGTCAATTGTTGAATAATAAGTGGAAAGAGGTATTATTTACACCATAATTTATTAACTGCACTAACACACTTATGCATGTCTGGATCCCAGTATTAGCAAAAATTAAGTATATATGATTAATTGCCCATGTATTCTTGATTTAAGCATAGGGATTATTGTGGTTGATACCCTATGGTATATTAGAAAAGACTTCAGCTTTAGGCAATATGTCCTCACTTGTAAGATACACAGTTAAATAAACATCCTGGTGGTATATTAGAATTAATAAATCCTCACTGTGAGGTTAATATTATGATTTAAGGATACCCTAATGTTGTATTAGAATTCAAATTATTCTGACTGTGGGATACATGTGGAGTAAAATAAACCCCCTTGTTGTGTATTAGATAGCTCTGCAATATTGGTTAATATATTTAGTTGATCGGCAGTCAAAGGGGTAACCTCTACTAATTATGATAGTATCAGTCACCACCACCAGGTGACCTATGTATAAGTTAGTATAGGTAACACTGGTGACAAGGATTATTATTAAACACCCTACAGGTGTACTGGATATTGTATCTGCAGTATGGAGTTAGGTTCCAATCATAAGTAATTGCCATCAGCCACTATTAAACCAGCAGGCAGTGTAAAGTTAGTCTGCAGTGTGTAAATCATGGCAATATTGGTCTGCTGATCATTAGGTCAGAATATCTTAAGATCACACCAATTCTCCCCGGCTTTATTCACCACTGGTATTCTCTGCAGGAGTTGTCAGCATCTTAGCTCCACTGCTATAGATTTACGTGCAGCTTAGCACATGAGCGGATGGGTTCTGTAACACCTGCCGCTCAATACATATGCAACCAGAAAGGAGAGACAGCGTGCTGATCGATCAAGCTCACAGTCTCAATAAGCAACCAAAAACATTGCATGCGTCTCATACAGTTAGAGACCATGCAAGGATCAAGATAGATTTAATAAACATACGCGTATACTCTCTCTGATAGCATATTACTATTGGGACAAAGTCCCTGATGCACGTTTCATCGGGAGAACCGGCTTTCTCTAAGGGCGGGATCAGTCGTATTTTGAACCTATTTATACATCCTGTCATGATTGACAGGTATATCAACCAATTGAAACACTTGTTTCTTTGAGATGTATTCTCCAATTATAGGACAGATATAAAAATGTCAGAATCATTGAATTTAATCTTGCTATTCTTCAGCTTAAATGATGTTAATATTGGATCAAGTTATACTCAATTTTATGCAAAAATATTCAATACACATCTTTATGTAGATGTATGATTATATTTTTAAATAAGAGTTATTAGAATTATAATTATTAAACCATACTAAGAAAAGATACATTTTAAATTCACATCCCTCCCCCTCTTCCTTCCCTTGGGTTATTCCACTGAAGGAGAACTTGCCACCTCTTGTGGCGGACTGTTCCACTCATTGATTACCATACTATAACTGTCTAAACATTTTTTCTAATACTGAATCTGTATTGTTTTCCTTTCAGCTTTATTCCATTGCTTCTCATGTTTTCATGTGCAAATGAGACATACCTTCAGATATTCGTAGATAGCTATTAAGTCTCCACTCATCCTTCTTTTTTGCAAGAGAAATATTTCCAGATCCTTCAACCATTCCTTGTAGGACATAGTTTGAAGTCCACTCACCAGCTTGGTAGCTGTTGTCTGAACTTGTTCCAGTTGCAGTGTAAGTATAGCACTCTTAGTGTATCCTATTTGATGTATATGCATCGTATAGGTGATATGTGTGGAGTCTCAGTGTATCATATATGATGTATATATTGCAGTCTCAGTGTATCATATGTGATGTGTACATCAGTTTCAGTGTCTCCTATGTGATGTATATAACAGTTTTAGTAATGTATACAGCAGGCTCTCAGCGTCTCTTACGTGATGCATGCAGCGGTTTCTGTGTATCATATATGATGTATATACTGAAGTGTCAGTGTAATCTATGTGATTAATACAGCAGCTGCAGTTTATCCTATGTGATATGTACACAGCACTCTCAATATATATCTGATATATGCAGTAGTATCAGTGTATGGCCGGGATCACATGAACACCCGGCATGCAGCCGCACTCTCCGTTCCGAGTGCCGGCGGTAGTGCTGGGTGTTTATGCGAGAGACTCGCACAAGAATCGTGTGAGTTTCTGGCATGTGTGATCCCGGCCTATCATGTATGATGTCTAAACAGCAGTCTTACTGTATCCTAGGTGATGTATAAGGCAATATCAGTTTCTCTTAAGTGATAAAAAAAACATTATTAGTGTATCTTATGTGATATATGCAACAGTCCTTTGTGATGTTTATTCAGCATTCTCAATTTATCCATGTGACCAATACAGCAGTCCCAGTGTCTCCGATATTATGTGAACACAGCAGTCCTAGTGTTTCCTAAGGGATGTACAGTATAGACTGCATTTCAAGTGTATCCTAGTAATATATGCATCAGATTCTGTGTCTCCTATGTGTTGTATATATATCAGCCTGTCCTATGTGATGTATATAAAGCAGTCTTAGTCTACCCTATATGATATATATGGCAATCTCAGTGTATCCTACATGATCTAGATACAGCAGGCTCAGTGTATCTTATGTGATTTTTAAACTGCAATTTTTGTCAATAATACGTTATAAGTACCAAATGGCCCCTGGCAGAAAAAAGGTTTCCCCATCCCTGTTTTTTTGTAATCTCAGCACCATTTATATTTTATGCTTGTCATTCACAATTTACATTAGTCCATCATTAGGACTAAGCCAATGTGATCTATTGCAAATAATAATGCATAACTTCATCCCTCAATGATTTTTGGCTTATATATCTTCTCCCTAATGTAGTGTATTACAGGTCTCCAAGGTTATTTTGAAACACCTTAAATTCCAAACATCTGTATTCAATATCTACTTTACTGTTCTTAAAGACAAATAATAGAAATAAAATAATAAAATTTACAGAAGTAACTAGAATTGTACAGTTAGTTACTGTGTTAATTCAGTAACTCATCTACACGCTAGATCACACTTGATTTGCAGATGTAAAACCCTATTTCTCACTTAACAGGCTAAATCCTTGTATACATCAGCCAATTCCAATTGTGAGGATTGTACTGGTCGAAATGTCAATCAGATCCTAAGGCATGGATTTCCAAATCACAGATTGATCAGTTAGAAAAAAATCATAAAATGCATATTCACCTTTCAATAACTATTTACAGCCAGAAGCAAAACAAAGAAGGTTGCACAACACTGAAGTGAAGGAGTAAAGAAGGAAAGCCATGGATGTAGTCTGCTGCCTATCTATGCAAATTCTAAAGCAGGAGGAGAGCTATTGATTAAGGGTGTTAATTTCATAAGGAGCTGCGATAAGTACTTACAGATGTAGTCGCTCTTGGGTTTACTGCCATTATAAACATGAAAATGAAATCCCATGTAACAAAACATTATAGATTATGCATAAAAACAAAACATGGATAAAGGATAAATCTTTTTAAATATGGTGATTTTTCTTATTTTGGGTAACGCTACTGATATTCATTCAAGCTAATACTTATCAATAATAACATATCAATAAGCTGTCAGATTTTTTTGTGTTATTACATACAGTACCAGGAACAGTCTTTGAACTGTTTTTGAAAGTATTTTTGCTCAAGGAAAAAAAAAAGAAAACAAACACTTTTATCAAATTCTCCTCATTTTCCAGCTATCCTACTAAAGTTAGGATTTAAGATTTCTTGTTATGTGGAACTCAATGTAAATAATAATATCAAGGACGTCATAGTATTGAAGTCCTCACCTAAAGGCGTTTAAAAAGTATAATTGTATATATTTGTGTTGTTACTTTGTTTCAATGAAAACATGGGTAGATATAGGATAATGTACAGATACTTTGCTTCTATCTACAGATTACTGGGATAATGGATTGCTAAATAAAAATGTACAGTGTGCTTTTTTAATATTATCAGGTTAAAAGCATAGTACAGTGAGTTAATATTATAGATCAGTGAAACACTTTGTGCAAAAACGGTCAATGGTCTACATCACTGCTCTCTGGACAAGCACAGGAGCTGCACGATTTTCTGTCCTTCAAGATTCTTGGATCATCTTATTTTATGCTGTCCTGGCACGGGGCACAGAAGATGTCACACTAGGCCGGTGAATTAAATTCCGCACTGAGGGACCCAGAAGGTTAGGAAATTCTAGTAGATCAGGTCCACGACCAGAAAGCACTGTCCTCAATATTGGACTGAGTTTGTGCAAAGTGATTCACTGATCTTTAGTTAATATATTCTAATATATAATATTTCAATGGCTAGAAATATTGAATGATATATTTAAAATATATAAAGTAAAAGCTACTTACATTGTTAGTCACGTCATGGTTTGATACCTCTGTCTGCGTACATTTTTCTTGTTTCAAGACATTTAATGGCTGTAAAGTTCGGGTAGCTTTCTGTAAAAAAAACAACAACCACAAAAGGTCAAAGAGGAGACTGCAAATATCAGCACAGAACTGGTTCAGAATTGTATTGTTTTGTGTAAAGCACATGTTTGAAAACATTGACTGTTGTTTTCACATTATTAAAACAAAACAATAGATATCTCTTTCAGATTCACACATCTCTCCCTGTTTGACTATGCATCACCAGCTGTTACTCTTTAGAGGAGCTGTCATGGAATTATGAAAGCTAAAGGTGACTATTTCAATTGCATATTCACATGCCCAGTTTTCTCTACACCTGCTTCCATTCTCAGTTTATAACAGTCAGTGGTCTTGAATGAGGAAGAAGTGTCAGGTTTGTTCTTTTTATCATGCAAGAAAACACCTTTGAAGATCATCTGGCATAATAAATACTGAAAAAAATAGATGATGAAAGCAGTGTTTCACCTCAGTCTCAGTCTAATGCCTAGGAAATTATGTGTGACACCTTAGAAGAAACTGCTTGTTTTTCAATAAAATTAATAAAGCAAACATCAGTGTCCCCCCACAATAACAGTCGGGTAAATAACAGTAATTCAAGTCAAAATTGGTGATCTGAAGAAAATTAAATATTGCTTATTTTTATTGAACATCATAAAGAAATAATGAGGGTGTGAAGAAGGGAGGTAGGAAGCATAGGAGGGAGTGAAGGAGGGAATGAGGGAAGGAAGGAAGAAAGAAAGCAAGGAAGGGAGGGAAAGTAAAGGAATCAAACAGTTACTGGGTACATATAGATTGATGTGGAATTAACATTAACTGTTTAAAACAACTTAACAACTATGCCATATTCTTAGCCACACATGAAGAACGAGATGGATTTTCTAATCATTTTTAACATTTTAGAGTGCAAACAAATTAGATAGTCTGAAAATTTTGGTGCGTAATGTTAATCTCAAACATTGTCTCCCTATGTACAGTGGTTTGCAAAAGTATTTACCACCCACTCCTTGGCTTTCTACCTGCTTTGTTAAATTACAACGTGTGCTTAAATATTTTTGTAATCTGATTTGTGTGTGATGCATCAGCATTAAATAATTTAAGTTTGTGAAGTGAAAAAAATACACGGGTAAATTAAATTTATTGGATCAAATAACTAAAAATTGGCATGTGCATATGTCCATTTTTCCTTTGAAATTTCTGGTGCAGGCAATTACCTTATTCAGTCACATGCCTGGTGAAATGAAGTCCACTTGTGTGCATTCTAAGTGTGACTTTGTCTGTCAGGATATGCACATCTTTACTGAAATGCCACAGAGGCTGCAACACCATTAAGTAAGAGGCACCACTAACCAAACAACACCATGAAGATCAAGGAGATCTCCAAACAAGTCATGGATAAAGTTGTTGAGATGTACAAGTCAGGGTTGGGTTATAAAAACAATATCCCAATTTCTGATGAACCCACAGAGCACCATCAAATCTGATATCATCAAATGGAAAGAACATTTTACCACAACAAACCTGGCAAGAGAGGGCCACCCACCAAAACTCTGAGCCTGGGCAAGGAGGGCATTATTCATAGAGGCCGCACAGAGACCAAAGGTAACCCTGTAGGAGCTGCAGAGTTCCTAAGCAGAGACTGGAGTATCTGTATATACGACCACAATAAGTTGTAAACTCCGTAGAGGTGGCCTTTATGAAGAGTGGGCAGAAAAAAGCCTTTAATGGAACACAAAAATTGTAAGTAACATTTTGAGTTTACCAAAAACATGTGGGAGACTTCCCAAATGTATGGAGGAAGATGCTGTGGTCAGATGAGACCAAAATTCTACTTTTTGGCCACAAAAGGTAAACACTAAGTCTAGCGCCAAACTAACACAGGTCATCACACCAAGTACACCATCCCCACAGTAAAACATGGTGGTGGCAGCATAATGCTGTGGTAATGTTTTTAGGTAGCAGGGATAGGTAAAATGGTCTGAGTGGAGGGGAAGAAGAAAGTGCTAAACACAAGAATATTCTTGAGCAAAACCTGTTTGGTAAGTGATTCAAGTTTTTTAATAAAATATGGCTATATGAGACTTTTATATTGTTGAATTCTTATTTTCTTTCTTTATATATTATACAGCATTAAAACTTTTTGGAACTTAGGTTTACATATGACAGAGATTAAGTAACATAACAGTAGAATTATTATCTCCAAAGATACATGGAAAAAATTACAATAAGCCTGAAGGCATCCTTATAAGATATTCAAAGTTTCCAGTCAATAGAAAGGTTTATTTTCTGCCTTACACAAACAATTGCATAACCTGATTACAAATGCAGCCAAAAAAAGAGAAATGTAACTCTATAGAGCTACTCTTTAATATAAAACAGATAAAAAATGAACAATCATACAGTTCAGTTAATCTTCAAATACTAATGTCCAAAATAATAATATTGTAAGCATGCATTAATACAAAAAGATCATAACCATTAATGCGCCACTTCAGCGTTTGAATTTAATTTGAGCTCTGGAGTGATATCACCAATGTAAATTCCCTACCCCTTCTGTCTTCTTGATCCACAACTTGTGACACAAATTCTCAACATTGAGAAGTGACCTTTGGCTCGCCCAGTAGACACTGGAGGGATTCGACAGGGAAAAAACTGCAGAGGTCAAACAGAGTAGTGCCAAAAATTTCCGAAGACAAATTATGCTAATTATGAGTCGAGGTCCAGGGAACTTAGATTAGTGATATCGCTCCAGAAGTTAAAAAAAAAAAAAACGCTCGAGTGGTGCTAATTTTCCAAAGTGATACACAAAAATAGGAGCTGGAAAATGAGTGTCTGCTATAAACAATGTCTTCAGTTTTCCAATTTACTTATCGGCACAAAATATTTTTACTCCCTAATAGGCTGCAAAAACTATAATTCAAAATTGGACTTGGGTTCAAATCCCACCAATGACAACATCTGCAAGGAGTTTGTAGGTTCTCACCGTGTTTGCATAAGTTTCCTCCAAGTACTCCGGTTTCCTCCCACATTCCAAAGACATACTGATAGGGAATTTAGATTGTGAGCACTATCGGGGACAGTGGCAATAATGTCTGTAAAGCACTGTGGAATTAATGGCGCTATATAAATGAGTAAAATAAATGAATAAATAGGACCTAGTATATAGGATATATTTCTCACTTTTCCAAGGTCTCACATACAGGAATGCTCAGCAACTTTTAACTTAAGGCTTGATTTTCTTTTTAATAGTTGGACAGTGTATTAACTTTCAAAATACCCTTGTCTTTGAACTTAAATGTTCTTAGAGTTGCTGATTATGCATACTATTATACACTCTTACTGTAGCAGGTGTTAAAAAGGACATTCTTCTCTGGAAAAGGATATATTTTGGCATGCTTGCCTTATATAAATAGCTCCTGTATGATAATAATAGAGTTTATATTCATAAGGTCACTATTCAACAGCTCATATTTTTTGTAGTCCTAGTTCCTTGTTCATTTTGATATAACTCATATCTTATATATTATTATCATATAAGAAGAGTATCTGCTGTCTTGAGTAGATTCAGTAAACAAAAATGATTTTCTTTACAAAGCCTTAGTATAAATGGTCACCTCTTTATGTTGCAAGCGCATCCTGGGCACCATTGTAAGATATAAGTATTATTTAGCACCACCATTCAAAAATGTAAGACTGCTGAGTGCTAAATTTAACAAAAATTAAAAATATTTTCTGCATCATTAACCCCTTCACCCCCAAGGGTGGTTTGCACGTTAA
>VIAB01000825.1:113136-131996 GCA_009801035.1 Oophaga pumilio | reverse complement strand
ATCCGATATTTTAGGATATCAGGCAGTATCGCTCAACACTACTGTCCAGTCTTTATTCGAAGACTTCCATTGAAGGAGAACTCACCACCTTTCGTGGCAGCCTGCTCCACTCATTGATCGCCCTGTCAAAAAGTTTTTTCTAATATCTAATCTGTGTCTCCTCCCATTCAGTTTCATCCCATCTTTTCTAGTTTTTACTTATGCAAATAAGAATAAATGAAATTACAGGAAGCAGCTCAATTGTAGTATCAGTAGAACTATAAAGCACAGCACAAGTTCTGCTTTAACACATAAGCTATCAGTTGCTTATCTGTAGTGTACATTATAATCATTATGTTTACTATTTACAAATAGACATAGCAGTGTATCTGAATAAGCACAGAGCTGGGGAAAGTGAGAGCCATGATTAGGATACTTGCTCTGAAAATTGATGATGGCAGGGGCTAGTGATTTTGCAAGATTTATAACAGCAGCTTACAAGAAGTTGAGAGGGAGGGAGGTGAGTAGCTAACTGATGTATAAAAGGCAATTGGCTGGACTGTGCTGACTGTTATGTTATTATGAGTTAACCTCTCTCCTGGAATGTAACTACTGGATGAACACCATTGAAACCAACTCTATACTATGAAAGATAAAACTCTCACTACAAAAGAATAACAATGGATAAAAAATAATGTCAACTTTCTTATTGTCATGCTGCCTAAGTAGCTAAATAAACTTATTAACAAGAAAATACCGCTTTAGATTTTCAAACTTAATTTTGTATTGCGCTATGATGCAGCATCCATGGAAAAGTAATAGACCTTTTTGTATCTCCATATGACACCAACGTCCATATTTTACAATAATCTCACTAAGTAACAATCATGGCATGTTTACATATTTATATAGAATAGGTGGGATGAAGCACTTGGACAACTAGCCCCATTTTTCCAGCCACCAGCACTTTACTTTTTCTGTTGCACACTCACATGCATGGAGTTTTCACAACTGAACGCTCAATTACATCCGATTCTGGCCAGTCTAAGGACATCCTTTGCATTTGCACTATTCTTCTGTCCTGACTGTTGCAGAAATTGCAATATAGCTTATGTGATACATTCAGCAGTAGCACTGTTTGTTTTATGATGCATGCAGCAGTTGCAGTGTTTCCTATATGATGTATGCAGCAGTCACAGTGTCTCTTAAGTGATATTTGCACCAGTCATAGTGTATGTGTAGTGTAGTCCTATGTGATATGTATACAGCAGTTGCAATGTATTCTATATTATAGATACAGTGGCTTGCAAAAGTTTAGGCACGGCTGGTAAAAATTACTATTATTGCAAACAGTTAAGCAAGTTGAAGATGAAATGATTTCTAAAAGACCTAAAGTTAAAGATGACACATTTCCTTTGTGTTTCAGTATTTCAGGCAATATATATGTATATCTATATATATATAGTCATTTTTACATTTTACAAATTACAAAAATGAAAATGGGCCAATGCAAGAGTTTGTGCACCGCTGGAGATTTGCATGTATAGATAACTTTGACCAAGGTTTCAGACTTTATTTAGCCTGTTAATGTTATGGCTTCCTTATTAGCATCATTAGAAAAGGTCAGATGATGCAAATGTCCCAGCCTTATAAAAAATAAGCCTACTCTAAACTTGTGCCATTAAACAGCAACCAAGGGTTCTTCTAAGCAGCTGCCTAGCACTCTGAAAATGAAAATGGTTGAGACTCACAAAGCAGGAGAAGATAGTAAAGTGTTTTCAAGCTGCCCTTTCCTCCTTTCAAAATGTAATTAATAAATGGCAGCAAAAAGGAACAGTGGGGGTAAAGATAAGGTCTGGAAGAACAAGAAAAATTTCACTGAGAGCTGTTTGTAGGAATGCTAGATAGGCAAATCAGAAACCCTGCTTGACTGTAAAAAAAACTTCAGAAAGATTTAACAGACTCTGAAGTTGTGGTACATTTTTCGACTATTCAGAGACCCCTGGACAAATATGGTCTTCATGTAAAAGTCATCAGAAGAAAACCTCTCCTGTGTCCTCAACATAAAATTCAGCATCTGAAGTATGCAAAAGAATACCTAAACAAGCCTGTTGCATTTTTGAAACAAGTCCTGTGACACGAAGAAGTTAAAATAAACTCTCTGGTCACAATGATCAAAGGTATATGTGGAGAAAAAAGAAAACAGAATTTCAGGAAAAGAACATTTGACTAACCATTAAGCTTGGCCAGTTATGCTTTGGGGTTATGCTACAGCCAAAGGCATGAGGAGCATTTCACAGATAGAGGGAAGAATGGACACAATTAATTTTCAAGAATTCTTGTTGAAAACAACACCGTCTTTAAAAAAGGTAAAGTTGAAAAGAGGATTGCATCTACAAATGGAAAATGAATCTAAACACACATCTTAATACACAATAGACTACATCAAGAGGCGGAAGCTGAAGGTTTTACAATTGCCGTCACAGTCCACTGATCTGAACATCATTAAAAATCTGTGGCTAGACCTCAAAATAGCAGCTCATGCAAAACGACCCAGAATTCTCACAGAAACGGAGGATATTCCAAGGAAGAAAGGATGAAAATCTCTCAAACAAGAATTGAAATACTCTTGGCTGGCTACAAAGCAGAATTTAAAAGCTGTGATACTTCAAAAAGTGGATGCTACTATGTTCTAACCATGCAGGGGGCCTCATTTTCCTTTTTGTAATTTTTATAATGTAAAAGATGAAATTTTTTTTTTTGCCTTACATACAATGTGTCATCTTTAAAGTTAAATCTTTTGGAGATCATTTCATTTTCCACTTGCTTAACTGTTCGCTATAATAGTAATTTTGACTAGGGGTGCCTAAACTTTTACTTGCCACTATATACAGCAGTTTTAATGTTTCCTATTTGATACATATAAGGCAGTATCAGTGCATCCTATGTGACGCATACAGCAGGCAGAATGTCTCCTGTGTGATGTATATACAGCAGAGTCTCAATGTATAATATGTGATATATATATATATATATACAGCATTCTTTTTGCATCATATGTAATGTATACAGCAGAGTTTTTGTGTATCCTTCGTGATGTATACAGCAGACCTCTCACTGCTTGAGTTGTGTTGCAAAAGTAATGATGAATTTTCCATTTTGAGGAGGTATGCATTGAAATATGCATCTGTTTTTGGTTCAACTTACTGCTGCGAGTAGTTCTTTTCAAGCTTACTGACACAAAGAGTTTACAGCACTAAACACAGACAGACGCAAACCTGGAAAAGTAGTTACTTGTAGCAACATCAACAATATCACTTACCATCACATGCATTAACAAAGAGAAGCAGTTCCAGTCATTACATTGAGTTAATTAAATGCTTGACCAAATATAGGCTAATTTTTAAGTTGTTAATTTTGTATGACCCACAAATGATATTAATATTAAAATGTGCCTTGACTAAAAATAGGCTCCTCACCCCTGGTGTTAAAAATAGAGTACAACATTTGCTATATGGGGTATCATACACTGATAGAGTATTGTATGAATTCTGTGCTTTGTACCTAAAATAGAGTTCTCTTAACAGCTCTACGAAAGCCTGCCAATTTGCCAGTTACAGTGTTCTTTAGAATGAATAGGAACAGAAACAATGTTCACATTTGCAGCTCAAGTTTACATTTGCCGCTACAAGGCTGTTGCAGAATCAAATCTGCTAATTAATTTTCTCGTATTCGAACTAAAGTATTAAAACGTCGCTTTTACCTTTAAATACTAATCCTTTATCATTCTGTTTAATGTTTTAGAGTTAAAAGATCCTGACGTAATTTATCTCACTTCAGTATAACTAAACAAAATTGGACCAAACAAGGTATTTGCCAGAGATTTATAGATAATTTAATTAATACTTGTTGCTACGGATTGGCACATGGATATGGTCATTGATTAAATTCTCCTGAATTCTATCAGATTTTGTCCCAGATAATTAAAAATAGAGTGCAAACGAGCAGAACAATTTCTTATAGCAAATAAATTACTTTGAGCAGAATTAAAATCTGCTAATTGAAAATGATATTATAAATCTGTTTATTCAAAATACTGAAAGAAGCAGTTTATATTAGACACAATGGTTATTGAATCCAAAGAGCAGCTCCCTAGAAGGATTCTGATTAAGGTCATATATTTAAATCTTTCTTAGAACACCATTTAATCCACGCTAATGTTGGCCAGCATTTTAGAGGTGACCTTGGAGAATAAGTGGTACTTTTTCAAATGAAATTGCCATTTTTAAATTGCAAAGTACTTTTGTTATAGCACATTTTCCCCTAAGGTAGCCTTACTGCTCCTTTCTTGTGAAACCTGTAGACAGTCATAATCATTGAAACAAGGTGGAAAAGCTCAGATGTATTAGTTCTTTTTATTAGCATATCAATAAAGGCTTGTCAGAAAAGGACATTTTTAATCACTCAACTTTTCTTGATTTATCTAATTTTTCTTCTTTGATGTGTAATTTTTACTTTTTTCCCAACCTTTAAAATCATTCAAAATCCTTGAACATTTTTCAAACCATGTGGTTCATCAAGTAAACGGTAAAGACAAAAGTATTTTATACATTTTAAAAAATTAGAATACAACTTAAATATACTATACATCATATAGTAAGGGTTGTAAATATTTGTGCATCATAGAGATGTCTTTAAAGTGGTTGACCACTTTTAACAGATGTGTTGAGGATAGTGTGACAACTACTTCTCCTATATGTGTTAGTACAGCTTTCCTGACAGACTAAAATGCTCTGCTGTCCATAAAATAGCTGCTGGTGGAGGATCATGAGACCAGATCAGTCAATCAGCCTCATCCAATTGAAAAATATCTCACATGGGAAAACTGATTTTTAACTGAAGAAGCATGGTGAAGAGGTCTGATAACTTGCTGCTCAAGGAGCAACCATTTTATGGTCTGTGCAGTCTGTGAGGAAAGCTGCAGTAACAAAGGCAGGAGGAGAACCTGTCATACCTATACAGTCATGGATAAAAACTGTTAGCACCTTTGAAATTGCTTCACAAAATGAAGTATTTCTCCCAGAAAATTTTTGCAATTACACATGTTTTGTTATCCATGTGTTAATTTCCTTTGTGTGTATTGGAAGAACACAAAAAAGGCAAATTAGACATCATTGCCCACAAAACTCTCAAATTGGGCAGGACAAAATAGTTGACACCTTTCCAAAATTGTGAGTAAACAACTCTGTCTCAAGCTGTGATGCTCGTACAAACTCACATGTGGCAAGTTTACAGGTGTAGGCAATATGAAAATTACACATGAAATCACATAAAAATGGGAAAACTTGATTTAATCTTTGCATTATGTCATTGTGTGTCTTTGTGTGCCACTTAAGCATGAAGAACAGAAAGAGGAGAAGAGAACTGTCTGAGGACATGAGAACCAAAATTGTTGAAAAATATCAAGTTGAATTGAGAGTGCCAACATGAGTGTTAAAATAAAGTGGCTATCCGCTTTAAAGGCTGGTTAGGGCTTTTTTAATAGATTTTATTTTTATTGGAATACAACAAGAATCTGCTAAAGATTCGATACAGACATGCTTAGAAAATGATCAATGTCTCATATATATACATTTTTATTTTTTCCTGGATTTATTCAGGAGAAATGAATATGGTTTTAAGAAAAGAATGTAAATAAAGATTTTGACAGATATGATGTACAGTAAAAAAGGAAAAAATCATAGTATTCATAAAATAGCTGTCCACGTTTCCCACAAAAATAATTAACCCATGACCCAAATGTCAGCATACATCGCTGCATCGGTTACTCAGCCTCTCACCACAAACTGAGCTTCACACCATCTATTCCTGTGCACTGTGAATAGTAGCTTGTAGTAAGAAGCTGACCTTTAACTACGGGGATTTTGAAAAAATTGAACAAGTAGTAACATTACTTTGATTCACTGTTATATTTTGAAAAAATACAATGATCCAAGTAATTTCACAGATGCTACTTCACAAACAACGCAAGTTATTGAAGGTTTCTCAAAGAGCTTATTCATTCATGAAACTGAAAACTTAAAACTAATTCAATAGCTCAATGAATGGAACAAAGTCAGTCAACATTTGAAGTGGGGCTCAAAAAGGATGTAAGCTTATCTGCAGACAATCGAATGAATAGCGCAAAGGATAGACACTCTCATGAATACATACACAAAATCAGTGCTTGAAATGTATTTAATACAACAGCAAAGAAAACCAAACATGGCATTACAAGTTACACAGCAGGTTTATATGCCACTGAAGTTTTTTATATGGGACTGCAGGAAAACATTCTGTATTTTTAACTCAGAGAAACATAGCTATACACAAACCCAATGACTTAAATAACAAATTCAACAGTGCCTTACCTAGACTTGACAAACTCTAGAGATTCCACATACACACTTGTAACAGACTGAGGCACTATATAAGTAAGACAGTTTGAGGACAAAATCTGTAAATCCAACCACACGCAATGCGCACAGGGGCTAACAAAAGATAAGGCTATAACAAGCAGCCTCTAGCCTAGTAACAAATTTCAAGTCTTGGAGTGTACTTTTCCCTTTAAAGCTAGATTTATGTACTGGTACTCATCTTTAGTTCGGTATTCTGTGCAACAATATTTTGTACAACTGCCAAAAGAATTAAAGAACTGATGTTTTTCAATTCATAAATTGATAATTTGGAGCTTTTGTACTTATTGAATGTCATTTTACACAATTAGCATGTTGAAACAACAAGACAATGTCCAGGGATAACATTCACACTAAAGGTTTGCTACTGACAGAGTCTATAGAGTACACTGTGACCATTAGATATATGAGTAGCTGCAATGCTAAGACAGTGTTAGGAGAACGCACAAGAGCCGATACATTAAGAATCGCATTTTGTACACCAGTCTTAATGAACAGCTTGATAGAATACAATGCATGTCATTTAATGAATTTGACACATCTCAGTGACATGCATCTCCATTCCTTCCTGCTAGAACTGCTTCTTAGTATTATTTTTGCATTAAAAATGCAGACACTTTTGCTAAATTTGAATATAACTACACCCTGTCCTGCCTTGGCTTCTTTCCAGCTCCTCCAACTTTGAAAACACTAAAGGGTGCAAAAGTATTGCGCAACTTCACATTGTGCAAAAAGATTGTACATTTTCAAGGTATTTTTTGCCAACATTTGTGTTTAAAAGATTTCATGATTCGCACCCATAGTTATTTGCAACCAAATGGAAGCAGCTTCTGCCATCACATGGTATCCTTAGAAACTGGACTGTGCTAGTTGGATGATGATTCTCCAACAGTCAATTGCAAATTATTACAGTGCAACATGATGGCTCAGTGGTTAGCACTATAGCCTTGTGGCACTGCAATCAGGGGTTCAAATTGCCCCCAAGCACATTATCTGCAAGGAGTTTGTATGTTCTTCCCGTGTTTGTGTGGGTTTTCTCTAGATTGTGAGCCTCAATGAGGACAGTGAAGTTAATGTCTGTGAAGGGCTATGGAATATGATGGTGATATATAAGCAAATATAATAATTAAGTAGGTGATGACTAGTTGTTCCTGTTACTTTAACACTTTTTAAATAAGATATTCAGAACAAATTTGTCAATCGTTATATTTCTGTGAATTTTGTTAAGGACTTAAATTTCCCACAATACAAGTTTGATGCATTTTCACAAATCATAATCATATCCAAAGACATAACAACATCATGAGATACTTATCTTAAAGAGTAACTAAACTTTTAAGCCTCTCACCTAGCCAAATCAGTTCTCATACTTTGCACTGACGAGGGCCAATAGCCCGAAACACAGTGTCTGCAAATTGAGATTCTGATTTGGCTTTTATCCTAAGTCATATTGCAAGACTCATTAAAGGGTTGATTGCGTCTTGTAGGATCGCTACTTCCAACTGGTGGCACTATAGAGTTCAAGTAATCTTTTTCTCAAAAGAGGAAATTTGCATATTAAATTTCCCAGAGGAGCATTGCATGGCAAATAAGCCACCATACATTGACAAGCCAGAGCTGGTATGTAACTCTCCTCAAGGAGAAACCTTACCCCTTAGACCACAGTCTAGAACCTCTCACCTTGCCAAATCAGTTCTCATACTTTACACTGGCAAGGGCCAACAGCCCAAAACACTATGTCTGCAAACTGAGATTCTGATTTGGCTTTTATTCTAAGTCATATTGCAAAACTCGTTAAAAGTTTGATTGTGATTTGCAGGATCGCTACTTCCAACAGGTGGCGCTATAGAGTTCAAGTTCTCTTTCTCTCTGCGGAGGCAATTTGCATATTAAACTTTAAAGTAACTTTTCAGAAAAAGCAGTCCTGTGTGCAAGAAAAACAACACTATTTCTGGTTATTATATGACTTGTATCCTACATTTTGTGAATGCAAGGTATTGTAATGTTAACAATTCAATGTAAATAATGACTGAAAAATATTTTTTTTTCATTGAAACTTGAAGGGAAGCTATCACTTTGTACATGTCGTTTACCTATGGGTAGAGATGAGCGAATTTGTTCAGATTTTGGCCCTAAATCTTTGACATATTCATGCCATATTCGAACACTATTTGGGCCGAATATATGTCTTATGATCAGTTCCAAACATATTCGGTAATTTCTACTCCCACTGACCCTAATGATGTTCGGCTGTGTTTGACGAATATTTCAAAAGCAATATTCAATGCCAATTGTATTCAAAACCAAATCCAAACAAATTAGCTCATCTCTACCTATGGGCAGGAATCTATATAGAAAAGCAACTAAGTAGGTAAAAGAGTTACCATCTTCTATTTTATTTATTTAAATAACTGTTTCTTCTAAACTCAAGATTTCAGTGGGTGGTCCTAATCCATCATTGACAGCTATTTCTATATGCACAGTCAATCACTTAATGGGACTGAACAATAGATTACATAGCATAAAAAAGGCAATAATACTATATCTTTTACCCCAAACCTGTACATCAGACACCATTTTTATTACCCGAAGTCACGAGCTCCACCGACGTCCATTGCGGCCTCCGCCGCACACTTACTTGCAGCATCCAGCGCTTTACATCTGGGCACACCAGGAGCATGCCACAGGCCGGGGAAGCTCTCTGGGTCCCACTCCTTGCTGCAAAGACCACCTGGATTTGACAACACCACTACTACCCCCATTTCTTATCAGATAAGTACCATTGACTGTCTCCTCACTGCTCGCCTTAACAGGCAACACTATACGCAACACTATACGCCAGCATTTGCAATTTCTTTGTCAGCAGTCATTACTGTAATGTTTCACCGAGTGACTGTTTATACTACAGATTAACCCTTGTCCTCTCACAGTTATGCATTAGGCAGCATTGCATAACATACTGTATAGACATCCGTCTTTCTCCTTATTCTCGGCTGCAGGGTGGTGTGGGTCACCTTAAAATAGCTCACCCATGTACATTGTCTGCTGAACCTCCCACTTAGCACTATTGCACTTTACATTTCTTTATAGGAGCAGCAATTTATTCTATACAGAGTAAAATTAGCACATTTATGTTACTCCCCCTCCTTTTTTGCACATCAGCACTTTATTATACACATTTTTTAACCTCCTTCTGCGCTAGTACCCATCTGGGAGCATCCAAATACAGCGGTGGAACAGCTATCCACTGATCTATTGAGTTAATTATTTATTTCACTCTCAGTTTATTTTAGTGATTGCTCCATTAGTGTGTTTCTTATCCTATCTCATGATCACTTTTATATACACCCCCTTTAGGGTTTTTATACCTTGCATATGCTCTAAAGCATTTTTTAGAAGCATTCTTTGGATGTATTCTTTTTAAATATTTTTTCTCTTCTTAGTTTCCTGAAGCATTCTTAGAATAAGGCGCATTGTTACCTGGAATTTGATCTGCACTTCTATCATTATTCACACCTCCGCTTCCCTACTATTTCTACCTGTACCAAGGTAAGGGTTTATCAGTAATGATAATATGCTCCTATCATAGCGCGAGTATAGCTTGTATGTGATTATTTCTCTCCTCATACCTTCTTTGTGGTGGAAGGCTCATTATACTTGCAGCTTATTTGAGTATATGTGCACTAGCGCCGCTACACGCCCCCTTTGCCTGCCTTACTTTTTAATTATACAATAAATTTGATGAAACTGAAACCATGGTATTAAACTACATACTGCAAGATTTATATCAAAACACGACTTGTAAAATAAAAACTAATTAACCTTTAAAGGATATTGAGAGGCTTGTAAAATTTCTACCCTTCAGCTACTTCTGAAGTTCAAAGAGTTAAAGGCAACATAAATAATTGAAATTTGACTCCTGTATTCCAAGTATTCCAATTTATGATGCTATGATATTTGGTAAGCAAGTGGGCAAGATATCATCTAATGTTTATTGTAATACTTGATGTCATTGTTTTGCTGGAGGTACAGTGTATCATTGACTTATTAGAGACACTTATTAACTTATGCCAAATTTTAACTGCTTGCAGACTGACCCAACTTGAGCTGAATAGATCTGACAAGATTCAAATATTGAGAAATTCGATTAATAGTGAAGTTATTCTTCACAAATAGAATTGTCCCTTATTAAAATTTTGGTCTCCAAGACTCATACATAACAAAAACAAAACAAACGTAAGAAGTAGAAAATAGAACAAATACATACACTTACCTTACCATTCACCTGTCTGACTCCTCTGATCTTCAACATGCCCCATAAAAGTTGACGGCACATCATGTTATAATTGCTACCAAGTGCTGAATCCTCAGGCCTCTTCTCACTAAGCTGGAACATCTGTCTCTGATAAGGCTCAGGATTTTTCTGATCAAGCTCACCTAAGATTGCAACGTTATGATGCATGGTGTAAAACAACCAGGGCCTCATCAGAGTTAGTCCAGACATAGCGTGAAAAGTCCCAATGATTCAGCGCTTGTAGGCGGTGATAAGAGAATGCACTGAGGGCAGGAAGAGGAATAGTACAGGACGGAAGGACTAAACTTGAACCCGATCTTGAAGCAGAATCCCACCGCAACTGAAAGCAATGGGGACCTGCACTTTTGAGGTGGAAAATATCTCTCGCTTCCCCTCGGACCTCCAAACATTGCAACGGACTTTCTGGAGAAGTCCAAGTTCGTCATTTAGCACCAGACACTAACTGTCCAGTACGAACGCCGAAAATTTCCTTCAGGTTCGTTCATCTCTACTTATGATGGTTTAATCATGCTGCAATATATGTTTAGGTTGTTGTCCTGCTGCAGAATAAATTTGGAGATATTTCTCTAAAGATTTGGCATGATGGATAAATATCTATCTGTACTTCTCAGCATTGAGAGCACAATTAATCCTGACCAAATCTTCAACTCCATTCACTGAAATTACTTTCTAATACATCAAATATTTCAAATTTTGATTCATCAGTCTAAAGACACTGCTGCAATTTTTCTGCAACCCAATTCCTATGTTTTCAGTTATCATTGGTTCCTCTGGTTTCTGCCTTCTAATTTCAAATGGAGGTAAGCATCATGTGTTTTTCATATGCTGTGATAATTTCCCTTAGGCAACCACTGCACCTAATGTCCTCAACATTTTCCATTTCTTTGGTGTTTCTTGAAAAGACCTTGTTTCTTGCTGCTGAGCCCAGTCATATCAGGGTGAATGAACTGTGACATGACAATTTTTTCCACAATCTCAGCATTGTAGCAGAGCTTGTCTGTTCCTCACCCAGCCTACTTTACAGCTGTTTCTGTTTCAGTTAATGATTGGGTTTAACCTACATATGAAAAAAATGCTCATTTTCACCTGTTGGGTATAATAGTTTTGTCATACACCTGATTATAATCCTACAAAATCTGACTTTTTGTAAATGTACTTAGTAGAATTGGTCCTGTTTTGTATGCAAACATTTGTTACACCAAATATTTCTCTTTTGTACCTTAATTTGCATTTTGTTACTTGATAAAAATAAACAATTAAAAAATCTATTTTTGGTTAATTGATAAAAATGTACAATGAAAAAATCTATTTTTGAAAATATTCTTACTTTGCATCATTTTTCCACACTTGTCTAAAACATTTGTATAATACTTTATGAAGTTGAGTTGCGTTTTATGCAGTAGAGCTGTATGGATATGTACTATTTATGCAGCAGTGTTCTGTGTACTGTAAAGTTGTGTGCATATTGGGAACCCATTTAGATAAAAACAAACATGATCTGACTGATAACCTGTTACCTCCTTTTAAAGCATTCTAGTGCTCCCTCGACATTTCTTTACATGTTCCACCAATTTAAATATATATTAAAATGACATAAAATCTAGGTCCCAGGTATCATGACACACTTTTAGATTTGAATATCCAAAGATGAAAAAAGTTAGATCACTTAAAATTGTATGCATGAAAAAAATAAAATGTGCTTGATCATGCATGGCATTAAAAAAGTCCATTCTTGAAATGGTTAAAAAAGAAAAGTATACTTTCCTCTAAATGCATCACCCTGTTTACAGTTTTTGTGTGGTTTTACATCTCTACTCTAATAGAGCAAAACTGCAATACAAGGAGTGCCGCATTAATTCATTAATTGGAAGAAGGTAGACAAGTTTTCTAATGCTGGACAACCTCTCCAAACCTTCCCATTTATTATGCTGACTTCTCGCTAACTCACTTCCCAGTAATTCACTTCCCAGTAATGCTCACTTCCGGTAACTATTGTAAACCGTTAAAAAGATTTGAGTAATAGAAAGCAATAGGGCCAAGCTCAATGATTAATTTATATGTTCTTGATTAAGGGAACAAGTAAACACTATCTTATAAATGCTGCCTCTAAACATAAAAATTAATTAGCGATAGATTATAATATTATTTACATATTGCACTGAGTCACAACACAACGCTGTTGAGATCTCTCAATTTGCTTTTCATCTTGTTTTACACAAGTCATGGCTATTTAGACAGTTTAATCACTTATAAATCACAAGCAATTGCATTAATATATGGTTTAGAATATTGTTTTACACTCTAAGAAAGGAAGAAAAAAAATAAAAGTTTTAATCACTTTTTATGTAGAATTACTGTTGTGCATAAGGCAAGACATAAAAAACAATCATTTCACCCTGCTGCCTTCACTAAATGTATAAAACTACTAATTACTGACAGGGATACAGAGATCTAAAAGTAACATGTCATAATACATTGTGCATATTAGGAGCATAAAGCACTGGTGTAACACCAAACACATTTACAGTATATTCCACACTTTATATCGATGTCACCAAACAGTTCAACCAAGAGGTATTATGAAAACGCAGAAAAAACTAGATTCATGACCATTGGTTGAACAAATTTCAATAGTATCAAAATAGATAATATAAGTATGAAAAATATTATGGATACACCTAAATAAAAATGGAATGGTTGGTGATATCAACTTCTTGTTTGTGGCACATTAGTATATGGGAGGGGGAAATAAGAGACTAGCACCCCCTGATGGGTGACAATCCAGCATCTGTCAGCAGT
Source organism: Oophaga pumilio (assembly GCA_009801035.1). Taxonomy (NCBI): domain Eukaryota; kingdom Metazoa; phylum Chordata; class Amphibia; order Anura; family Dendrobatidae; genus Oophaga; species Oophaga pumilio. The sequence goes on along the minus strand of VIAB01000825.1, from coordinate 118,448 downwards.
ACTCTATAGCTGACAACTTTCTGCATAACCCACAATCATTTTTGGTATCGACTACAGTCATTTAACCCCTTAAATTCTGCTGTCAATAATAACTACAGCATCTAGATGGTTACCAGAGTATGGGGGCTACCTCTTTAACATCATTGGCACCCTGAGATCTTGATCGTGTGGTCCTGATGCTTGCCAAGGCAATTCAATGCCAAATAATGGCCTCAGAGTCTGCTGTGACCTTTTCAGAGGTTATCAACATTTGACCCACTGCCAAACCAGTCATGCTGAAGGATGTTGCAGGCAGCAGGTTCACACTCAGCACATGTGACAGACGTGACAGAGTCTGGAGACACTGTGGAGAATGATCTGCTGCCTGCAACATCCTTCAGCATGACAGGTTTGGCAGTGGGTCAGTAATGGTGTGGGGTGGCATTTCTTTGGAGGGCCACACAGCCCTCCATGCGCTCGCCAGAGGTAGCCTGACTGCCATTAGGCACCGATATGTGATCCTCAGATCCCTTGTGAGACCATATGCGGGTGTGGTTGTCCCTGGGTTCCTCCTAATGCAGTACAATGAAAGACCTCATGTGGCTGGAGTGTGTCAGCAGTTCATGCAAGATGAAGGCATTGAAGCTATGGACTGGCCTGCCTGTTCCCAAGACCTGAATCCGATTGAGCACATCTGGGAAACCATGTCTCGCTCCATCCACCAATGTCACGTTGCACCACAGACTGTCCAGGAGTTGATGGATGCTGTAGTCCAGGTCTGGGAGGAGATCCATCAGAACATCTGCAACCTCACCAGGAGCATGCCAAGGCATTGTAGGGAGGTCATACAGGCACATGGAGGTCACACACACCAATGAGCATCATTTTCACTTGTTTCCACTTTAATTTTGTTTTGTTTTGATTTTCATTTCGACTTGATTCCACTTTCATTTTGGGGGGTCTCTCCAAATCCAGGTCTCCATTGGTTCAAAAATTTGATTTCCATTGATGATTTTTGTGTGATTATGTTGACAGCACATTCAACTTTGTACACAACAAAGTATTCAATGAGAATATTTCAGTCATTTAGATCTAGGATGTGTTATTTGAGTGTTACCTTTATTTTTTTGAGCAGTGTATATTACAGCACACTGAAACTCACTTAATGTGTTGTGTATATAAGTACCATAAAAAAGTACAGTTGATCCATGACTATACTGATTGTCCTTTTATTAGACATACAATTAGATCCTGAAATATGTGGACACAGACAGAAGTTTTGGCATTTTAGCTGCTTAACAAAATGTATTCAAGTTTTTGGTACATGATCAATATAGGCTTAAAGTGCTCACTCCTAGCTTTTAGTTGAGGGTATCCACACCCTAATTAGAGTTAGAGTTTAGGAATTACAGCACTTTAATATGTGGCTGCCTCTTTTTAAAGAGACCAAAGTAATAGGACAGTTATCTCAAAAGCTTTTTAATGGGCAGCATGGGCTTTTCTCTCTCTCTTTAATACATAATAAATTAAGCAGTTGAAAGGTTTGCAGATGATTTCAGGTGTGGCATTTGCATTTGGAAGCTGTTGCTGTGAACTCACAACATGCAGTCAATGGAGCTCTCAATAGAAGAGAAACAGACCATCATTTGGCTAAAAAAAAAGAAGAAATCCATCAGAGATGTAGGAGAAATGTTAGAAGAGACCAAATTAATAGTTTGGTGCATTCTGCAAAAAAAGAGCGCACTGATGAGCTTGGGAAATCAAAAAGGACTGGATGTCCACAGAAGACAACAATGATGAATGATTGCAGAATCCTTTCCATGATGAAGAAAAAAACACCACAACATCCAACCAAGCGAAGAACACTCTCCAGGAAGTCTGCTATAAAGAGGAGACATCATGAGAGCAAATACAGAGGTACATCACAAGGTGGAAATTATTTATTCGCCTTACAAAGAAAGGCCATCCTTGTTCTGGAAAAGCAATCTTTGGACAAATGGAACTAAGATCAACCTGTACCATAATGATGGGAAGAAGAAAGTATAAAGAAGGCTTGGAATGGATCATAATGCAAAGCATACCACATCTTCTGGAAAACATGGTGGACGCAGTGTGATGGCATGGGCATGCATGATTCCAGTGGCACTGGATCACTAGTGTTTATTGATGATGAGACTGAAGACAGCAGAAGCCATATGAATTCTGAACTGCACAGGGCTATACTTTCTGCTGAGATTCAACCAAAATGCGGCAATGCTTATTGGACGTCGCCTTACAGTACAGAGAGACAATGACTCAAAATATACTGTGAAAGCAACTCCGGAGATTTTTAAGGCAAATAAATGGAATATTTTGCAATGGATGAGTCAATCACCAAATTTCAACTCCCACTGAGCTTGCATTTCACATGCATTTTAGACAAAACTAAAGACAGAAAGACCCACAAACAAGCAGCAACTGAAGTCAGCTGTAGTAAAAGACTGGCAAAGCATCACAAAGGAGGAATCCAAGCATTTGGTGATGTCCATGGTTTCCAGATTTCAAGCAGTCATTGGCTGCAAATCATTCCATACAAAGTATTAAAAATTAACATTTTATTTATGGTAAAGTTAATTTGTTCAATCACTTTTGAGCTCTGGGAATGAGGAGGCTGTATAAATGATTGCAATTCCTAAACTTTTCACCGGATATTTTTGTTAAACCCCGTTAATTAAACCTCAAAGTCTGCACTTTAATTGCATCTCAGTTTAATTTTAAAGAAAAAATAGTGAAGCGCAGAGCCAAAATCACAAAGATTTGGTCACTGTCCAAATATTTCTGGACTTAACTGTACATTGCTATGAGTAGAACAGAAAATGTTGGCAAAATTTAGCAATTTCACTATCCTATGCTATCAGTACGTCTTATGATAATAATACCAATATGAGATTGTGTGGTTTCAGAGCTGTTCAACTACTTAAACTATTTCTATAGGATAATGGATAAGGCATTAAAGGGAAGCTCATAATATGACATTTGTATTACAGTGTATTGTAATTTCTAAGCACATCTGCTTGGCAGAAAGTGAACGACATCACATTGGTCAACTTCAACATGAAAGTCGATTGATGAACTTTATTCAGAATTTGCAATTTTAATGAGTTAGTCTGCAAATTCTCTGCTTAATTGCAGCATTTGCTACATTTTTTTAGTATTTACTGTTTTGAAGGTGGAACATTTCTATTGAAAAAAAAACTGAACTAGTTGCTCAAAAATTGGCACTATTGCTTTGCAAAGCAGCTAAGGGATCTTGAATTCAAATTCAATCAAGGAGAACATCTGCCATGGACGTTAAATATTCACCCTGTTTTGACATGAATTTCTCCTGGGCACTTGACATAATTCACCTTAAAGATAAACATGCTGATAGGTTAGTTTGGAAATTAGATTTTGAGCCACATTGGTGACAGGGACCCATGTGAAGGATGATTGATGGCAATCTCTGAACAGCACCGCTGAGTGCTGAATATGTTGGTACTATGCAATTAAATAAAAAAATACTTAAACAGTTAATCTCCACCTATATGTCTTTGTTGTGGCATTAATAAGCTCTGAGTAACACTCACATTACAGAACTCACTCGTCTTTTTTGCCACACGTTGCCATAGCTTATAAAAATTTAAATGGGGCTTAGCTACAATTCCAGACACTGTCCAAGAACATGAGTGGCATGCACTTAAAGAATATGTACATCGCACGTCATAGTCTGTTATATGAAGTGACGTAAGAGTATGAGCATGATTCATATCCATATACAGCTATATACATATATGAGCATGATTCATATCCATATACAGCTATATACATATATGAGCATGATCCATATCCATATACAGCTATGCTACATGCTTTATATAATACATGTTTTATATTATAGATTGCTTTGGTTATTAAAGTGTTAGCTTGTGCAGATGACAACATGTTTAAATGTGATCTTTAAATGATAGCATTAGTTATATATTTAATTGCAATATTCATAGATGAGCAATGATGGACTGAAACACCATAATTTATGCCCCATTAGTATTTAGCAGTTGCTCTGTGAGTTTAGTAATATTTTGATGTTAGCTTTTGGAAAGTTTTCTCTATATACAATTGCAATGATAGTTTTGATACTTTAAATAAAATAACACATGAGAAACTTTCTTGAAATTGAAATAATACCTATCATGCTACAAAAAGAAATCACATTTGGTGTTTTAAGAGCGCCGCATGTATTATGTTTCTTCTACTTAATGCATATGGTGCACAGCATGTACACTGAAATGACATTAAATGTAAAGGACTCAGTGGCCAAACCTGTTACAATAAATTTCACAGAAAATAAAACTTGAGATGCTTCTATCTCCTTCAGCGAAAACAACAAAATGAGAACTTTCTTATCGTTATCATGAAATGCATTTTATAATAAGTGTCTCTAAATGGAAACTCTGCTAGTAAATGACATTTTACAATATTCCACATAAAAAACCACAGTTAACATAAATAAGTTTAGAAACGTAAGACATTTTTTGTTGTATGATGTTTACTCCACTTGTACCAGGTTTCGTTATATGATATCTTTTGACCATTACTGACATAAAAGTACACTTAAAATTCAGCATCACTCTTTTTATCAATGATAAGTGCGTTGTGTTAATCCACTAGATCTAAGCATTTAGATCACGTCAAACCGTTTAATGTAGCTAAACAAGACTGGTTCAAAAGTAACCAGTACAAATGTTACGTTTTTAAGTTAAGTAGTTTTAATAGGATTTAACAGACCGCCACATAACAGTCAGTATATGAATTTCAATGAAGAAAAAGAAAAGAGGGATCATGATATCTAGTTGGCAAAATTATTTTTTAGCTTAATGTATAACTTGTTGCATCATTTGGTTTATCATATAAAGAATTTGATTTAATGTCTACTAGCCAATTGTGTATGTTTAGATTCCAACTGAAAATCCATGAACCAAGGTAGGGCTCTTAATTTAAACCTTCTCTATATCAACAACTGTGAAAAGGAAGAAAAAAGATGAAAGTCCCATATAGCTTGTCCCAAACAAACGTGGTTGATGGACTAAAGACTGATTAGAGGAATATGTTTGCAGCTCTTTCTTTTTTTGCCATATGGCATTGCTGGCATTAATGATATTTCAAGAACATTGTTACATAGGGCTCCCATGAAAATTGCCATATCCTATAATATTAAGTTGATAGTTGTGAAACATTGAATAATCTGGGACACTGATAATATAATAATATGCATGGCCCACAGCTATAGCACAGATTTCATAAAAAAAAAAAATATA